>WYDF02256864.1:4713-34039 GCA_009867245.2 Adranes taylori
AAGGCAATGGTTAGCGGATGGCGGGAAAGAGGGACGGCGGGAGAGGGGGTGGGGGGAGGTACAGAATGTATTTAAAAAGAGACGGGAAAGGGTACAGATTTTAGTTTAACTATATATTTTAGAAAATTTAGTTTAAGTTAGTAGGGAGGAATGGAATAAAGA
Organism: Adranes taylori; assembly: GCA_009867245.2. NCBI lineage: Eukaryota > Metazoa > Arthropoda > Insecta > Coleoptera > Staphylinidae > Adranes > Adranes taylori. The sequence continues at coordinate 4,876 of WYDF02256864.1, forward strand.
AGGGTTATGTGAGAGGGGTACGAAGAGGGAAGGGCTACGTGTTGTTTTAAAAGTTTATTACAGCAGTCACCATTCTTTTCTTTCACCTAAATGTAGAAAAATTTCAGAATGGCTACTCGCTTGGCTTCTAAAAGGAAATTGCCAACAAAATCTATAAAATTAAGAAGGGCAAAAGACATGAAACTAAACTGAATACAGGATCGGATAATTTAATTTAAAAATGAAATAATAAATAAAGTGAACAAAGGATCGGATAATTTATTTTAAAAATTATACCGATCTCCGATTTAATAATCAAGTGGTTCAAATTTAAAAATTGTTCTCTAACTACATTTTCTTTTGATTATTGATTTTTGAACCTCCGATAAAGTTAAATATTGACGATAAACACTAGATAAATAAAATGGATAAAGCTGAACTTGCAATAAATAAATTTTTATCAACATTTCTATAATTTCAAACATAATAATTGCAAATCTCAAAAACTCCATACTTAATAAATTTATTTGAATCTGTATCTTTTATGCGAATTCAAAAAACAAATTTTCTTTTAAACTTCATACTAAATCTTGAATTATATTAAACTCTCGAAAACCGTAGTGCCTTACAATAATTCCCAAAAGTCTTTAAGACGCTTTTTGAATGTTTTTGTTTTCTATATTTTTACGATTAAATCAAAATAATTTTTTTATTGGAAGGCGCATCAAGGTAATATAGATTGTTTTTATTCATTGTTTAGCGGAAAACATTTTACACATTCTTAAAACAAATTTTAATTTAAAAAAAATCAATGACTGTGTAAATGTTGAAATTTTTATTTTCTTAAAAGAAATAATTTGATTAAATTTATGAACTGTTCCTGAAGAAATAAATTTTGGAAAGAAGAAAAAAACTGTACTTCAAATCTACCCCGTGACAATATACAGGGTGCACACTTTCTAATTGAGACAGTATAGCTATCTGCTAAAGTAGAAAAAATAGACAAACGTTTAAATGGAGAGAAATGAAGATAATTAAAAGCAAACAAATAACAAACAGCATTAAAATTTTCAGAGCCGTATTTAAAATACTTACAATAAACAAAATTTTGGAATTTTCTAAAATTTACTCTAGCATTGTTACTTTTGATAATATTAAAAAACCTGAAAGTAGTTTTTTCTTACATTAATAACATGCTCAAGTTCGCCGTGAACAGTTATCTAAAAAAGCGTATCACAACTGCGTACACACCATCAACATTAGTTTTTTTAATGCGGACCTGGTTCATTGTTTTTATTGTATCGTTTCGAAATTGTGTTCTAAATACAATCCTGTATGATTAAAATCATTTGTAACAGGTTTTGTTAATTTCTGCGTGGTTCTTATTTATTAAAACACATTATTCTTTTACCTGTCCTAGCTTGATGTTTTTAAAACAAAATGTCAGATAATGTTGTTAAAATTTTTCATCAAGCACTAGTTTCCTAAAAATTAAATAGGTGTTTTTGATTAAAATGTTTTGCGTTTCATTTTTATCCTGCTAAACTAAATATATCGTAAGTGCAACGAATCGCGGCAGGACCGGCTTTTAAAATAAGAAGCGCGTTGAAATCAACAAAAACTGTATCAAATTATTTTTAATCATCCAGGGTTATATTTAAAATACAATTTTGAAACGATGTTATGAAAAAAATCCAGGTCTGTATTTAAAAAAATTATGTTGATGGTGTCTACGCAGTTACGAAACGTTGTATTACATCAGTGTTTACAGTAAACTTAATGATGTTACTCGTGTAACATAAAACGACTTTAAAGTACTCTAGTATTATCAAAAATAATCGTGCATGCTAGAGTAAATTTTAGACAATTGCAAAATTTCGTTTTTTGTAAATTTCCAAATACGGCTCTGAAATTGTGAAGTCTGATGTTTGCTTGTTTTTTAATTATCTATATTTTTCTCCATTTAAACGTTCTACATCTCTTTTATTTTGGGAGATAGTAATACTGTCTCAATTAGAAAGTGTACCCCTGTATATTCTCACGTAGTTTCATTTTCTCCATTTTTGTATGAACCGAGTAAATTTAGCTACTGCATTTTTTTTTCAGGATCAAATTACTTCCATCTTTACGTGTCCGATTTTGTTTTTTAATATCTTACTCGCTTTATTATTAAACGAACTTTATACATAAAAAAACAAAAGTGTAGAGCCAATTCAGAAAATGGGTTTTAAAGTTCTACCCTGTATATAGGTTGAATTGTGATTTTAGCAAAACGTGTTTCACATAGAATCGAAGGAGTTTTAGGTAGCCTATTCAAAGGGGGAGAGAAAATAACATTTGTGGCGATATACGTGTGTACCTTCAGAAGAGGACTTATGCAATATTCTTCAATATTGAAAAACTAAAATAGGAGGGGGGAGGGGTGGAGTTTAATGCAAAGCACACGTCCTGGAACTCCAGAAGTACAAATGAGGCAGACAAGTCTATTTATAAGTTTTGTAACAACATTTAAAATGTTCAAGTGTGCGGTCGAGCTAATCCCACATCCATTCCCATCAATATAAATGCAAGACGTGATGGGATAGGCATTTTCATAACACCCAAAATGAAAAAACAATTAGTGTCGCAAACAATACGCGCGCTCAACTCTAACCATATTCCCGTTGTGGCGGAGATTCGAAGTCTGAATTGGGTGGAGCAAAACAAAGTTGCGTCCAAAACAAACGAGATGGACTTTGCGTACAAAATGGAAAGGTTTATACCCAACATGAAAAAGCCGCTAGGCGCAGAAGATGCCAGTGCGGAACAACTTACAATCTACATTCAAAGCACCCTAAACCAGAGCAAACAAGAAGTCAACATTGAAAACAAGCACACCCTGAATAGAGACGAAAGGGATTTAATAAAACAGAAAGCGTAAGTATGTTCAGACCAGAGATCTTAGAGAGAAAGAATAGCTGAAAACACTAGCAGCCCAGGTCAACCAAATGCTAAAAGACAATCAAAAAGTTCTTTGGGAAAATAACATTGCAGAGGCAAGCACAAAAGGCGGGATAGAATTGTGGAAAGTAATCAAAAATATCAGAAAAGTGCTAGAAGAAAATACATCTATCCAAGTTGGGAAGAAAATACTATTCAAAAATCAAGAAAAAGCTGAGGCGCTAGGAAATCATTTCGAACTACAATTTTTAAACAATGACGAATCCGACAAGGAAACAACTAGAGTGGTACAAAAATCGGATCATCGCAATAGGATCACCACAAGCACAAAAAGGTCTCTCATAGAATTAGACACTGACGGCATCCCCAACAGAGCCCCGAAAGTGCAGCCTCAACATTCTGCAATATCTAACAATAATATATAACAACTGCAGGGAAATAAGGCCACTTCCCTCAAAGATGGAAGAAAGCTATCGTAATTACATTACCAAAGAAAAAGCAGAACCCATCTCTTCCATAAAACAGAAGGCCAAGAAGCCTACTCAATGGTATGACCAAAGTCTTTGAAGCAATAATCAAAGACAGGATACGAAACTTCTTAGATGAAAGGAATCTAATTCTAAAAAAGCAGCTGGGTTTCAGACAAAAACTTGCGGCCACACATGGAGCGGCAATAATGGAGGCAATGCTATATCATGCGACGGCAACACCTATAAAAAAAACACGCTTACGTTGGAAAAATCGTGCGGTAGAGTAAGAACGGAAGAGCTAATCCACAAACTTCTAAGTCTGAAGAACCCAGTAGAACTAGTCAAAATAACAAAACATTTTTGGAACGGCGATCCTTCCAAGTTAAGGTCAATGATAGATTGGCGACAGAAAAATAACCAGAGAAGGGCTTCCGCAAGGATCTCCCCTATCTCCGATTCTTTTTAACATTTTTGTGATCGACATTCCAAAATTCAACAAGCAAATTGGCATGGGCATCCTACAATTTGCGGACGATACGGCAAGAATAGTCCACAACTCACAAAATTCATTAGCCAAAATCAGGTAGACTTGGTGCTTGGAAGAACTTACGAAGTTTTATCAAAAATGGAAAATTAAAATGAATGTACAGAAAACAGAAATTATTATATTTACAGAAAAAGGAGGAGGAGGAGAGAGATGCATCCAGTCCAGGAAAAATTATATCAAAATGAAAAACGGTGGAATATATTTAGACGTTCGATCGTAATATGAACTTATTCTGAACTTGTCATCTGAACAGAAGAGAAGCTGTTGCCCAAAAAACGGCAAAGAAACTGTACTGGGTGTTAAAAAGAGACAGCAAGATCAGAAACAAAAGTAGAATATGATTCTATATGGCCCGCTCTTACAACAACAACTTTATGGCAATGAAATCTGGGTTCAGAAGTCGGAGAAAGAATCTTAGTAGCCCAGAACAAGCTACTAAGAAAAGTGTTGGTGGACACGGATGCACCAGATCTCTGCGAACTAGCCAAAGAACGCAGACAAAATATGGTAGATATGCTCAAAACCAACCACTACAGAGGTTAGCTACCCTGCTGGATAACTAAACAAACTACAGTCTTGGTGTTCCCCACTGAGAACATCCAGCACAGGATACTATTTTACGATTTATTGTGAATTAACACAGAAAATGGAAAAAATAGGAAGAAAAAAAGAGTTCATTTGAATGTCCTATTAACGAAAAGTTTTTTTTTTGAAACGTGGCAACATTACATTCTATATATAGTAGATAGAGAAATTGGAGTGACTTCGTAGTGTAAAAATGAAATTTTTGGCTAAATTAAAAATTTAAAAAAGGGTATTTCCTCCAAATTGAATACAAATATCCTTTTGCGTAAAAATCGTGTGCACATACCTGTTCACCAAATTTCATTCCAAACGATCCAATAATTTCGGATCTTTTCAAAAACTATTACATACACCCAGCCGTTGACAAATACTCCTTTTTTTGCAATTTATGACGAAGAAAAACTGATTTATTTTCAAAATTTTCTTTTTGTGCTAAATTGTTCCTTATTAACCCCTCTTTGGTACACGTATGATCGGATTGCAGTGATGTAACTGCAAGATACGTCTCGCATTAAAAAAAATTGCAAAACATGGATCCTATATCTTTCATATAATTGACTGGCTATAAGATAAAAAGCTGCCTGTAATCAAACTTAGAGGTGAAATTCAGCTCAAGGTTTATAAAACACAAGGATTTTCAATTCTACTGTTTAACCTTACAATTCTAGAATGTACGTAATACATTTAACTCTTGCGAACATAGTCTAGATCTTTATGACATATAAGTGTAGAAATGATACGCTAATGGTTAGAAATAGTGTTGTCGATTGAATAAGATGAACTTATATCCTCAATATCCTAAAACACAAGGCATAGTCCACTCATCGACTTTCATACATGCACAGATAGAAATAGAAGCACTAAAATGTTTAGAGCACCAACGTGGAGAAACAGCATAGGTCCTAAGTGCATTCGCATGTAGGTTCTTTCCCATTGTCGCCGTATGCAAAAATCTTAGAAGGAATTGCGGATCTTCCCTTCATGCTTAAAATGCTACATGCATACGCCATGTTTTACCGTACTTAATAACTTATTAACAATTTCGTATGTATCAATCAATATTTGTTGTTTCTTTTTTTCATTGTAAAGATCTTTGGTTTTTTTTATAATCTTATATTTGGAACATATTTTGTACAACTACTGTATCTGTCTCAAATATTATGAGAAGTCCCTTTGACTTCTAATAAAAAGGTTACAAATTTAATTGATATTGAAGATTTGTAATTTTTTCTAAATAAAGAAAGTAATGTTCGTTCATTCGCAAAGCTTTCCATCTACTCTTAAATATGGGTCCATTTGGATGGTAGATTTTATGGTGCTCACACTTTGATACCATGTTTACCCACTTCTCTTCATTTTATCAAAATCTAATTACGCCTATTGACTGATTTATGTATTTTTCTATCATTTGATATCAACCTTGAAGCGCTCACTCAATTAAAAGTTGGAGAAATATTAGAAAATTTTTAAAAATGCATTTAATCAATTATGTAAATGCTTTATTATTATTATTAATAATATCATCACCAAGAGCTATCGAAAGTACCCCTCCAGAGTACTGTAACAAGTAGATTTATTGTACTTGTACCAGTTTCAATATTTCCTGGTGGAACCGTTTTTGTACCACTACGAAGTCAACTTTCGTTGCTCCAAATATGGATGCTAATGCTTTACACTCACATGAAATATGTTGAACTGGCTTAATGTTGTCCAAATACTCTACTTCTACAGTGTACAGTGCTATTTTCTTCATATGTACCCTCAGAGGAGCGTGTCCTGTTAACAAGCCAGGTATGGTTTTATTCTGGCCTGGTTTCATCATATCTGAAGTATTGGTCGTCCTACATGGTTTATTGCACATAAGAATGGCAATTGCTCCATAAAGCACTTCCTGTGTTAATCGCCTGCTATTATCTGACAGAAATGCTTATTACTCCAGAAGTCTGTTAAGTAAACTGTAATATCGATTTCTGGAAGTTGCACACAGAACGATTTCAAAATGTGTCATATATTCGGGCATCTTTCCCTAAGCATTTGTGGTTTCAAAGCATTATAATATGAAAACCTATAATCGCCTTCAATACATTTGTATGGTTTTTCACCTGTGTGACTACGCATGATGCAACGTCAACTTGCTCTATTTACAGGTATAATTACCTTTAAAAATCTGAATTATTTTCACTCGTATGTGCCATTAAAATGCTCCGTTTTGCTCAGTAATAATCGCATTCTAAACATTTGGATGGTTTTCCGCCTCTATGAATATGCGTGCGTTTCATCAAACTGTTCTTTTGTGAACATCTATAATCGCATTCTAGACATCTGTACGATTTTTCATCTACACGAACAAATTTACGTGTGTTTAAATGTCCTTTTCGCCTAAAATTTTAATCACAATCTGAAGGTTTGTGCGACCATTCATTTTAATTAAATGTTCTTTTGTGCACAAGTATAATAGCATTCTGAACATTTGTATGGTATTTCTTTAACATGTGTAACTTTGTGGTTGTTTAAGTTATCTTTAATGTTAAAGGCAGAATCGAATTCTAAACATTTGCGTTGAAAGCTTCCCAGTGTGACAAACTTCATTATTTCTTAAATTGTCTTTGACTTTGAAACCAGAATCAGAAGATAAACTAATATATGATTTTTCATTTACATGACTACAATTGTGTTTAACCAATCTTATCTTTTCTATAATACTAGATTTGCATTCTAAACAGTTTTAAGTGTTTTCACCCTACTTAGACAGTGTATAGTGCTATTTTGTTCATATGTACACTCATAGGAGCGTGTGCTGTTAACGAGCCAGTTATCGTTTTATTCTGGCCTAGTTTCATCCTATCTGAAATATTGGAGCTACATGGCTTTTCTATGAAGCATTTTCTGTGTTAATTACTTGCTCCGTTTGCACAATAATAATCTCATTCTAAACATTTGGATCGTTTTCCGCCTCTATGAATATGCATGCGTTTCATCAAAGTATTCTTTTCTGAACATCTATAATCGCATTGTAGATATCTGTACGGTTTTTCACCTACACGAACAAATTTACATGTGATTAAACGTTCTTTTCGTCTAAACTTTTAATCACATTCTGAACGTTTTTGCGACTATTCATTTTAGTAAAATGTTCTTTTCTGTACAAGTATAATCGCATTCTGAACATTTGTATGGTATTTCTTTAACATGAGTAAGTTTGTGGTTGTTTAAGTTGTCTTTAGTGTTAAAGGTAGAATCACAATCTAAACATTTGCGTTAAAGCTTACCAGTGTGAGAAACTTCATAATTTGTTAGATTGTCTTTGACTCTAAAACCAGAATTAGAAGACAAGCTAATTTATGGTTTTTCATTATGGTTTCACATGTGATTCCAATTGTGTTTAACCAAACTTATCTTTTCCATAAAACTTTCTTGCATTCTAAACATTTATAAGTTTTTTCATCGTACTTCGACAGTGTATAGTGCTATTTTTTTCATTTGTATATTCATCGGCGCATGTCCTGTTAACAAGCCAATTATCGTTTTATTCTGGCCTAGTTTCATCATATCTGAAATATTGGTAGTGCATGGCTTTTCTATGAAGCATTTTCTGTGTTAATTACTTGCTGATGTTGCCCAGAAGTTTGGATGTTTTTGACTGGTCCAGTTTCTTATAGCTTCTCTGATCGAACTAAAAGGCATTCCCAGAGCCGGCTCCGGATTAGTGAAATTTGTGCTAGTTGCTTTCTTTTCGAGTGCATTTGATATTTTGTTGTCTACAATGCCCCTGTGCGGTGGGGCCTATATCAGCGTGACTGAGGTGGTAATAGTCAGAGGGTCCATTCGTCGAGCGTTTCTGGCGTTGTTAAGCGCATGTCGCTTATATAAATAGTGAACAATTTGGACAGGTTTGCCACAGATCGGACTCTTTTTTAAACTTTATCATTTGGTATCGAATCTATTTCATTTAACATAGAGATTTTCAAGGTCAATTTTCATCTATTACAATCTTCATCTATTATAATACTTTTTAAATATACACTTTTGTTTGATAACTTAGTATATTATTTTCAAAGCTCACTACATCGTTTCCTAATTAATACTCACGTTAGTTGTCTCATATTACGTCATAATGGTGTTTTAATTTGAGACACTATCTGATATTGAGAGACATGGGTGTCCCATATTAAGACATGATTTGTTCCAGGACTGGAATGCACTTTCATGACAGAAATGCTTATTGCTTCAAAAGTCAAAGGATTATAAGATATGTTGATGAGCATATCTTTAGGCAACCAAGTATTTTTATGGCTTAAACTGGGATATCGATTTCTGGAAGTTACGCAGACTACGATTTCAGAAAGTGTCTCATATTCGTTCATCTTACCCTACGCATGTGTGCTCTCAAATCGCGTTATAATAGGAAGACCTATAGTCGCCTTCTAGACATTTGTATAGCTTTTCACCTGTGTGACTACGCATGTGCAATGTATGGAATTGCTTTATCCCTTGCAGGTATAATTACCTTTTAAACATTTGAATGATTTTTCACTCGTATGCGCCATTAAAATGTTCCGTTTTGCACAGGAATAATCTCATTCTTAACATTTGTATGATTTTTTGCCTCTATGAATATGCATATGTTTGATCCACGTGTTCTTTTGTGAACATCTATAATAGCATTCTAAACATCTGTACGGTTTTTCACCTACAACAAATTTACATGTGTTTAAATGTTCTTTTCGTCAAAAATTTTAATCACATTCTGAACGTTTGTGCCACGATTCATGTTAGTTAAATGTTCTTTGGTGCACAAGTCTAATCGCATTCTGAACATTTGTATGGTTTTTCTTTAACATCAATACGTTTGTGCTTGTTTAAGTTATCTTTAGTGCTAAAAGTAGAATCGCATTCTAAGCATTTGCGTGAAAGCTTACCAATGTAAGAAACACTATAATTTCTTAGATTGTTTTTGACTTTAAAGCCAGAATCAGAAGACAGCCTAATATATGATTATTCATTTATATGATTACAATTGTGTTCAATCAAACTTATCTTTACCATAAAACTGGACTTGCATTCTAAACATTTATAAGTTTTTTTGCTAGTATCAGCTAGTATGTTAACAATAAATTCCTGGATACCGCACTAGATGAAATTCTATGTTCTATTTCTTTGATTTATATTATTATAATAAATACGTGACATGAATTTATTGTAATTACAATATGAAAGAGACTGATAAGATTTTAAACATAGAGTATTTTGATTAATCTAACCGTCGTAATTATTCTTACTAACGAAGTACATTATTCTTCAGATGTGTTAAATTTATAATGAATCTATAATATTAACACATGCCATTATTATTAATAATTAGTGATACAATGAAATATTTTTAAGCTCCATTTTCACACGCACCACTTTATATACAGCTTGCATGAAAACAATTCGTTGGTAAATGTGTAATTTGAATTTTACTCGATATTGGTTTTGAGCAGTATGAAACAGAATCCTTCAGACATATTTATAGGTTACGAAGTAATCTTAATTTCAAAGATATATTGCTGTAGTTAGTTTTGTTTCAAAATTGTGTAACAGTTAGATCCATTTCAAATGGAAGCACTTCTAATTTTAAGCCGTTCTCAGGAATTCTTTTTTTATATTGCACATCTAGAATTGTGGCACAGTTTATCAGTTCTGACTTGTTCACTATTGGACACAGGCCTCTTTTAACAAATTCGGCTCTTTCACTTTTTAGAGAGGTCACCCCCATTACATTTGTATTATGAATTCTTCATTTGGGGTTCGGTTCCTCAGACTCAAATTGAAGATGGATCTTTCCATACGGATTTTCTCATTTGTGTCAGTGTCTCCGCACCGTAGGTCAATACTGAGAGGAAACGAAAATCGAACATTTTACATTTTAAACAAAGCGGAATAGTGAATTTAAGGACGTGTCTCAACTTGCCAAAGGCCGTCCAGGATAATCCAACACGTCTTTTCCAGTGCGCAGTTTTAGTTACCTTTACCAATTCTGACTTCGTGGCCTAGGTATTTATGTGATGTTACCGGTCTGGATACTCTTTCCTTCTAGTAGGAGATTATAATTTGGAGCAAATTTGACATAAGTTAACCTTTATAATTGTTGATCTTGAGTCCAACCCCTTGTCGAGCACGCGCTATCCGCCTTATCCACGTCGTCCATAAGCATTACGAAATCATCCGCAGTTCGCAAGAAACTCAACATTTCTCCATTTATGTTTACTTCCATGTCATCTATATCGATGTTTTTATACATACATTTTACTAGATTTGTGAAAACTTTTGGGGAGATTGTGTCGTGTCTCCTTGTCGAACACTCTGTTTGACTCTAAATGGAGTTGTATGTAATTTTACGCTTGCCTCGTGGATTTAATTTTCATTTGGTTTTTGCATGCCATAAATATTGAAAATATTTTTCGTACCACGGATTCATTAAAAAAGAGCGCCCAAAATCTCATTGAAAAATATTGATTAAGAATAGAGGTGGTTTATAGAAGTTGGAATCATTGTCAATAAAAAATTGGACTTATCTAAGTTCTGTTATAACATTCAAATATAATACAATTGTTTTTCATAATTTTTGTCAAGGCCAGTGAACAGTGAAATTTTTACTAACTTCTATTACGAATATAATTGTACCATATTTTAAAAAGTTATAAGTACAATCTATCAAAAGCGCAATCTATCGCCTCCAAATTTTCACTATAGAATGACGTCGAACTTTTATTGACAATTTGGCCAACTTCTGTAAAGTGTTTGAAATGTATGTAAAATATATACCGGATTAGTGCCTTTCCAAAATTAATGTTATAACTTATTTTTTGTGATGAACAAAAAAGTTTTTTGTGGTAGTGTACAAGAATCCAGTGATGTAGAAAAATGTAGAAAATATTTGTCTAACAAAATTTAGTCATTTTTGATATGTGAAAATCATTCATGCATAACATTTCTTTGCAATTGGTATTATAACTACACGTTTAGCGTGCTAGGAACACATTTATTAAATGAAAAAAAAACCTCATTTTTAATCTATTGCAAAACGGAAGATATCGGTCGCACAACACAAAACTTCATTATATATTGAGATAGGTTCTTGTCGCTTGCAATTTATCGCAAGTGTTATTGTGAACCAGACTCTTTCTTAGATTCCCTTCCATACATAATGTTTTGATCACATGTATGATTTGTTAATGACACACTTGGCCACAGTGACGTAACTAGAAAATTGTTGTTTGTTAGAATAAATACATTTTAAGTAATTAACTGAAATCTAATTATTCGTGAATTACAGAATAAATTAAATTGGATCTAACGAAATTTGCGTATTGAAGAAAATATGCTATGATTTGATAAAAGATTTTTTTCAATAAAAGGAAGAGCACTCCAATCGCCAAAATTATTTCTTTCACCAATATGGGTGTTATTTGTTGAAACTTCAGTACTATCCAAATTTTGGATATACATACATAGAGGTCTCATAATTAAGTTCTTGAAATGGGCAACAAGCTTGGCTGGAGAAGCTGTTGAGTCCATTCATGAGATGTTGCAGAGATTTGTTTTTAATTGAATATGTAAACTCTAAATCTCATGGCTGAATTCAACGCCTTCTGAAGCTAACTTTGTTGCCAATTTTAAAAGCTTACTACTGAGGAAACATCTTTGACTTGAATATGGAACCTCTATATAGATCCAAAATCCACATCGTACTGTACTTTCAACAGTCATATCCTTATTGATGAAATAGATAATTTTGGAGATTGAAATTTTGTCTTTCGTTTTTTTTTTAATATGTACATTCCAGATCACATCAACACCTACTGAATGATTTTTTTTATAAAGACTTCATTTATACAGAATTATGATACTGTAAATGGAACCAAAACACTATTTTAGTTATTTCTTTGTCGGCGATTTTCGGAATATGTTTACTATTTTTCTTCATTTTCAGTTTACGGGTGAACAGCAGCGGATAACGGCAATTCATCAATTTGAAAAGGATCATCAAGTAGCATAATTAAATATTCATAGTATTCTGTTCTCAGCGAAATCGCCGCGATCATCATCATCAAGTAAACTGACATCAGTGTTAATTTCCGTAATCCTAGGAAAACTTTCTTCAGCTCTTGCACTTGAAATTTCTTGTAGAGAACAGGCACGGCAGCCAATTGTATTCCGTATGCCAAACAAATTTGACGATCGATGTATGACGAATGTTTAAATTTTTTCATGACATGTCAGTTCGGCTGGCAACAAAAGCGTCTAAAGTTAAATTAAGCGTACTCAGTTTTTCTTTTAGAATTTCTAGGCATCTAGGAGCTGATGTAAAACCATGTATTCTGATCAAACCAAGATTCAAAAACTTGTTTGTGTCATGAACATTAATATGCATGTATCTCCAGTTCCTGGTTGAAAATATTCGTCTTACCTCAAACCAGATCTTTCTGCTTTTAGTTATAAGTCAAAATTACTTACTTGTTTCATTGCTTATTTTCTTCTACAGTGCTCATCAACACTTCCCGATGATACTGTAATATTCTGTTACATTTTTAACTCTTTGGAAGCCATACATTCAATTCCAAAAGTGACGGATTCTTCAGTAGCTCTTGGTATTTGTTGAACCTCACAATGTCATTTTTTTATATACGGGCTCGCATGTTGCCTTTTAGCATTCTCTGTGAAGTGGTTTTGAAGTTTTGTAATCAGTAAGGGTCCTTCCTGTTTTCCCATGAAGGATTTTGTATACTTGCCGTTCTAAAAACAGCACAATCATTGACACTAAATTTTTGCTCTTCTTGATTAATTTTACTTCGTATGAGTAACAAACTTCTATTTCTATTATCTATTCCCTTCAGGGTTGAAATATTTGTAATACTGTTGAAGATTTTGCTTTGTACACTTTTTTAATTGTGATCGTCCAATTGTTTCAAAATTGTTTCTAAGGTTACTTCATTCATCCCTAAGCTAATCTCGTTTGAGCTCAATTGATCCCAGAAATATATGCAGGAATTGTTGTACCTATCTTAGGATATCAATGTTGTAACGACGCTACTGGCACACTGTAAATAGTTGCACGTAAAAGCGTCTGCACATCTTAACCACGTAACGTCTTGTCGCGTATACCTATACTTACCCGTGCATACCTATTTTCCCATATGTATGAATTGACTTAGATTATCGTAAGAAACTACAGTATTTTCCGAATTTTGGATCTACATGGAGGTCCCTTAATTCAAGTAAGAGCTATTTCTGTAGTATTAAGCTTTTGAAATTGGTAACAAGTTTGGTTGTAGAAACTGTAGAGTTCATCCATTAGTGTTTTTTTTTTGAATATGTACACTCTAAATCAATGCAACATATCATAGATGAATTCAACGGCTTCTCCAGCTAAGCTTGTTATCAATTTCAAGACCTTACTACTGAGGAACTGTTCTGATTTGAATAATTAACCTCTATACAGATCCAATATCCAGATAGAACTGTACTTTCAACAATAATATCCTTATTGTTGAAATAAATAATTTTGGAGATTTGAATACTGGTTTTCTTTTTTTTTTTTCAATATGTACACTCCAAGTCACTCCAACTTCTCGGTAAAAACTTTTTTATAAAAGGCTTCATTTATCCAGAATTTCGGTACCGTATTGAAAAAAAAATGATTTCACTATTTTACTTGTTTCTTCTTCCATGTTTTTCTCATCGTTATTATCGAATATGTATCAGTGGTCGAGGGAAGAGTCGGCGATTTTCGAAATATCTACAACTTATCCTTACAAATAAGGGGTGGATAGCAGCGGACGATGGCAATTCATCAATTTAAAAAGGATCATCAAGTATTGTAATTAAATTTTCATAGAAATCGCCGCGACCATCATCTGCAACAAAATTGACATCATTGGTGTTTTCATAATCCTAGGCAAATTTTCTTCACCTTTTTTTACACTTGAAATATCTTTCTTGAAGAGAACAGTCAAGGCAGCCAGTTTTATTCCATGTGCCAAATAAATTTGATGATCGAGTTTAATGTACGTCTAAAGTTCTTCATGACAATGACCCTATGGAGCAGCATCATTTGGGCTAGCAACAAAATTGTCCCAAGTTAAATGAAGGTACGCAGTTTTTCTTTTAGAATTTCTAAGCAACTTGGAGCTGGTATAGAACTATTTACTCTGACCAAACCAAGATACCAAAACTTATTTGTGCCATAAACATTAATGTTCATGTATCTCCGGTTCCTAGTTGAAGACTATTCGTCTAACGTCAAACTGAATCTTTCTCCTTTTAGCTTACAAGTCAAATTACTTCACTTGTTTCTTGGCGTATTTTCTTCTACAGTACTCAGTAACTCTTCCCGATGTTACAGTAATATTGTGTGACAGTTTCAGAGTCCACTTACTATATGCCATACATACATTATCAAAAGTGACGAATTCTTCAGTGGCTGTTGCTATTTGTTGAACCTCACGATGCCACTATTTTTATATACGGGGCCTCATGTTGTTGAAGCCCCGTATATAAAAATTGTTGAGATCAACAATTAATATTTTGAGTAGTGCTGAATTTCTTGTAAGTTTACCCAAAATCGCTGATAGTATTGCTTAACTGTATGATCTGATTATCCATCGTTGCTTAATGGATACGACACCAGAGATCCTACCTAAATCTGGGATAAAAATATAAAAGACGTGCATATAATTTAAACATACAAATGAAAACATCCACCATTTATTTTACAACAGAATATTGAAAATCTAACACTAACAATTTAAATAATATCGACAATATTTATTAGTTGAATAATAAATAATAACTGATAATTAAATACCCTCTATGGCAGCGATTTCCAACCTGGGAGGCGCGCCTCCCGAGGGAGGCTCTTACTATTGTCAGGAGAGGCGCCAAACTTCTTCAATATAAAAAATATATTTTTTATACCATAAGACATGGGCAAATCAACAATACAACAATCTAAACGATACAAATAAATAAAACTGGGAGGCACGAAAAAAAAATTTTTGTTTTCGGGGAGGCGAGGTAGCATAAAGGTTGAAAACTGCTGCTCTATGGCATATAATTTACAAAGTATAAAATTGATATAACTTTTTTCTTATTATTAAAAATAAAATCAAAAATTTGATTAAATATGATGAAAACGTGAATACATTGGAAAATTAACAACGGCAAAATTTATACGTACGTTTAAATTCTCATCAACTGAAATCTAATAAAAGTTAATTAAATCGTTTCAATTAAATTATTGAAGCAGGTGGCCAATAATTATAAAATATTTTATGTAATAATAAATTTACAACTTCTTATTATTACGAAAATAAATATTCAACATCGGATCCACATAATATCACAAATATCTAAAATAATAAATAATAATAATAATAATTTGCTTGGCTACACGTTAAAATAGGTGGTAACTCCGACAATAATACCATTATTAATGACTACTAGTTTTTTTAAAGCTTACTTAAATTTTCCTTAATCCCACCCGGAACATTATTTACATTCTGAAACCCGCTACTGAATTACTCTCCAGAATTACCCAATTAATTACCAGCCAACGCCGATGAGTTTAATAATTTTGGAAAATTTCAAATTTATTTTTATTGCAAAAAAAACCTTAAATATTTAATAATATCCACTAAAAATCAAGTTGCGTGAAACGTCAAATAATATCAAGTGAAAATTGCGTGAAGCGTCACATAAATTGAGAAGAGACAAAAAAGTTCAAACAAGGAGACCTCCTCACCAACGACGAAGCACGACTTGCAAGGTGGCGCAAACACTTCAGGGGGGTGCTCAATGGTAACAGTGGGAAGAGGTTGAATAAGAACCTGAAGAAGAGGAAGAAATTGTACAGAATTGAGAAGGAGTAGGAAATGTAACTAATTCGGATAATATTTCACCAGAGCTCCGGTGTCAACTGACCCAGACACCGCCACTGATTTTCTGTACCCTCTCTTGCACAAGACTTGGAACAAAGAAAACTTGCCACAAAAATGGAAAGAGGGACTCCTCATCAAATTGCCCAAGAACGGGGACATCACTAACTGTCATGATTGGAGAGGAATCATCCTACTATTAATTCCAAGTAAGGGGTGATACTCAACAGAATCAAAGCACATGTGAAACCGCAAATAAGCAAGCAGGGTTTAAAAGTCATCGTTCTTGATTTATCTCTAGCCTTCATTTTCTGTTCGTAGATTTTGAAAGGCCTATGATTCTCTTAAAATGGGCAGTATGTGGAAAACCTTGCAGAGATACGGAATTCCAGAGATTATAGCAAAAGTAATTAAAGAAACATACAACAACTACACATGCCATGTCATCCACGAGGGGAAAATCACTGAACTATTAGCAGTCAAGTCAGGGTTTCGCCAGGTGTGTATTCTGTCCCCAGCAATCTTCCTATTGGTTCTGGATAAGGTGATGAAGAGAGTCACAGATGGAAAAAAGAAGGACATACAGTGGAATACACTGGAGGACATACAGATTGGAGATTCTAGATTTTAGAGATGATATCTGCCTACTCTGACAGAATCACCTTAATATGGAAAAGAAACTCTTAAGACCTCGAGTGCGAAGTCTGAGAGTGAACAACGAGGACACCGAAAATGTAGAAGAGTTCACGTACCTTGGGAGCATAGTTACTCATAATAGTCGTGCAGCTGCACATGTCAGAGCAAGGATCCGAAAGGCAAATGGGACCTTCATTCAGCTGTATTTACTTTGGAAGGCAAGAGAGATTTCCACAACGATCAAAAACCGAATATTCAGAACCAGTGAGAAAGCAGTGCTATTATACGGTTGTGACACTTGGAAGGTCACTTCCAAAATCACCAGTAGCTTGCAGGTCTTCTTCAATAGATGCCTTAGAAAAATTCTCCGAATCTTCTGGCCAAATATGATGTCCAACGAAGATCTTTGTAACCAAACGTGATAGAAATCCATCTCCATTCAAATCAAGAGAAGAAAATAGAGGAATTGGTCATACCCTCCGAAGAAATCAGGATGCTGTGGAGAGAGAAGTTTTGTTCTGGAACCCGCAGGGAAAAGAGATACTTAAGAACGTTCTGGCAACTGCTTCAACAACTCCTCCAGGATCAAACCCACATATTGTACAACTCTGCGAATTGAGCAGCGACCAAAGATTGATTATGTCGTTGCCATTGTCGGCATCCGGCACCTAATGCACTTGTCACTTGACGTTCAAAATGACGATTTCGCACCAAACTCCACGTGGGCGCTAAAACTAACCCATTCAATATAGTAATTACGATGAAGTCATTCTATGAACCATGGAATAACTTAAAATATCCAGCGACCGCAGGCTAACCGCCTTGGAGCAGCCCTAGGACCCTGCCTATAAATTGCCAAAAAAACATTCTAACGGAATTTTATATTTTTTTAATAATCGTTACCCAACTGGGCGTAAATCTCAATCTATACTAAGAACTTACAATCTATACCCCCGACCCATATGTAGACTGTGTTATTTAATACACAATATTTAATTCACAATAACATTTTAAATTAAAAATACATTTTTCGGCAGCCGAACTTTGGCCTCTGTTTTACACAACGGACCAACAGTGAGTGTCCGAACTTGTACGTAACTCTTATTAACCAAGCCGAAATTTTATTAATATTTTTTAATCTCGAACACTGCAGTATGCCAAGAGCCAACCTAATTATTACAGAATTTCCTGCCAGAATATTCATTTGATAAACCTACCTTCCCGGCACGCAATAATCTTAACTCCAGAAATAACAGTGAAATCCTCGTAACGGAGTAGTCGATCCTCTGCAAATTTCTTAAGTACAGAGATCTTCTTAATTTGAGTATTAAACGCATCCAATCAGGCATTCCGAATTACACAAGATAGTTGATTTTATTTCAATCCACGTAGCAAATTATTTTATATGAAACAAGTCAATTTAATGAATAATCTCAGCGCGTACAACTTAAATTAATAAAGTTCACATTTACATAGCGCGCGGACTACTCCACACTATACCACAAGTTTTATACATGAATGCTTATGATTGCCAACGTCAGCTTATCATAACAATTCAATATAATATGATGATAGCCAAATTAACCTTAAATTTAGCAAACAATGAATAATATGAATGTCTCAACTCGAATTAAAGGACTAACAGCACAAAGCAATTACATACACTGAGTTTGTTGATGCCGGCAAGTATAACGCACGAGACAAATAATAAACATTGAATTTCAGTCTTGCGAAGTTTCATAACACAACGGTTTTAGTCTGGCGTTACTAGAAGGAATTACCAATAATTATACTCTGCGCTAAGTGGATAACACTCCCAAGACTTCACATGGAACTGAACTGGTAAACTATGATTAAAACATTACGACGTCAGGCAATGTAAATAATAGTCAGGGACGTAATGAGCTGTAGAAATACAGCATTTGTTCAAACGCAATTTGACACGGATATTACATATCTTGTATTACCAAACCCACACTGCATAGAAATCACTAATATTTTGCATTCAAGTTTTAAATCAATCAGCTTGGAACAAGGTTACAACATTTTCCTTACATTCTGACATTACTCAACCCAGCGTTCTTTATAATCTACACAAAAATCCTTTTTTCTCGCAACGTCTGTTTTCAATACTGAGGAAAGACTTAAAACATTTGTTTTCATATTGATACTAACAATTTTTAATTGGTATGAGTAACAAACAATGCTGTTGCAGATTATGCTTTACACACTTGTTTATAGTAACCGTCTAATTGGCTCAAAATTGTTTATAAGGTTAATTCATTCATACCAAAGCTAATCTCGGTTGGACTCTGTACAAGTTTAAGCTTAGTGGTGCTATAATTATACTTGCTGGATGGATGATGGCAAATATTGGATTACCTTAATTTTAGAACAGCGGGGTGTGTATAATAAAACGCCCAGCGTTACGTCTAAAAAGTATCAATTTTATTAATTAGTCAGGTTTATATATTAAAATTAAACTACGTAATTATAAATAATCAACAATACATCCTATGGATATTTAGACCTTTAAGCATTTGTATGTTATTAGCTAAGTATTTTTGCTGATGCCGTTTTGCTGGCTCAAATATGAACTTTGTATCATAGTAAGAATGGCAAGAAAAACACTACTGTAATATATTGTTTTTCATATGTTAACATATAAACATGCAATCGATATGTGAATTCTAATTACATCACAATATGTAATGCTTTTGCTTGCGTTAGGAATTCTTTTCTAAGTGATTTAAAGAGGATATCTTTATTTATGGAAGTTAAATTAAATTTTCAATAATTTGTCTATCTCTAAATTATTGAATTTTAAATATATGAAATAATATCAATTAAATACTATATATCTTGAAAAGCGTATAACTATTTCTGGAGGTATCTGGGAGTATGAGAAACGTTTGACGTGGTGCTCATGCTCCACATATCCTCTGGTGATTTAGCAATCTAATATGAATATATACATAAAACTGAATAATTTATTGTAATTTGAAAAATGGTTCTTGATCATTTTTCACTGACCTGGCTTGGACAGATTCAACAAATCCCAGAAATATATTCAGGATTGTTATCCCCATCTTCGAACATAAATGTTGTAACGACGCTACTGATACACTGCCAATAGTCGCACGTAGAAGCGGTACGAGGTCTGCATATCTTAAGCACGTAACAGCTTTTCGTATATACCTATGCATTGACTTAGATTATTGTAAGTGTGATAGGATGTTAGCAAAACTAAAGCCATGTTTTTTTAATTACATCGAGTGTAATTTATACAAATTTTATTATTACTATATAATTATCTTGCACAACTTTGTAGCTTATACATAATTCATGCGTATATTTATTAAAATTTGATATTAAATAGCTAACGAGCTTTAAATGTTCTATGTTATTATACGCATATGTGTGCGTGTCCGATGGGCAAAACTTATATTTTAAAAGAAATTAAGTCATAAATTAAAAAAAAAAATGTGTATAAAAGTTACTTTTCATATTGAAATTTATTTAGTCGGTTTGATGCGTACGAACAAATATCAAATTTTTCTTATATAAATCTGTACTAGTCTACTCTGGCATTGGTCTGTTCCTTGCCCAACAAATGGGAAATATTCCTACTTGTCATCTTCCTTACTTACAAATATTTCCATAAAATTCAATATACTTACTGGAGAAAGAGTTGTGCCTAACTATTCTAGTTCCCTGAGAGATATTTCTATTTTTCTTGTTTAGCTTTTCAGTAGCATGAATAGTCAGGAATTTGGACTTAAAAAAATCGATTCCATGATGTTCATGGCTGAATGCTTTAGCTTTAAGCTTACAAAAGTGTTACCATAAATTGCCAAATAAATGGACTTCCCAGGGATATCATCTTTTGTTTCTTGATTGTGCCCATAGACGTTTCGCCTGTTCCCTTTTCGCCTGACATTAACATTTGGTGCGCTTTGCCTTGCCAGATTTTAAACGTAATTAAATTGTTGTGATTCGCTTGACTAGTTGGAGAAATATTCCTAATATTCCTCAGGTAGCTATTTATCGTGAATAAAATAATGCTTCTTATTTACAATATTCATTATATTATTAATAATGTCGCGTTCTGCTTTGGAGGAGAGGTTTGCTCTCCGACGGAACATTGGTGAGACCGGAATCTTTATTTGGGTTACGTAGTCTCTCTGCTCTCACCTTGAAGATACTTAGATCACGTTTACAATATCGTCACGTTCTATTTTGGGGGAGAGGATTGCTCTATGACATGACGTTGGTGAGAGCGGGGATCTTTGTATGGGTTGCTTAACCTTCCTGCTCTCCTAAGATCCTTAAAAGTACTAAGATCGATTTATACTTGTTAAGATGCGCTTCGTTTAAATACTTACTTTCTTGAGATTAAAGTTATAGTGTTAATGAGGCAGAATATACACATTTATAATCCCCTATTTATTCCCACTAAAGGAATGAAACTGGACTTAGGCATTATTAGGGTTACAAGAACTTTACTGATTTGATTACACCCGGCCAACATAAAATTAAAAAGTTCTTCGTACCCCTAACAGCAACGAGCTGTCCTTCATGAATTGTGACTGGTAAAATAAAAGAAGATTGTTTAAATTTGATAAAATCTATTGGTATTAGTTTCAAAAATTCACACATACAATTATATAAAATATTCGTTCATACGTTAAGTGACGCCATGTAAAATAATAAAATAACAGGTTCGTTACATTCAAATATCGCAAAACAATAATTCACTCAAAATAGTGTTTATCAATTATCAATTAACTCCTAGAATAATTATTAATAAAATTTACTTACAGTTCTGTTGTGGTTTCTCACAAACTTATTTAATAGTTATGCACAATTACCTTAAGTAATTCCTTACAAATTTATTTTAATTTACTTTATTAATGAAACTTGTGGCTCCTGATTTAATTTAATCTAGTTGACGGCTTCATTCTTAAAATAATTGTTTCATTTATTCCCGACGACTAGTAAATTCGACAATTTAATTTAATCATTATTTTGTTTGGAATTAATTATAAATTTACTCATGGATTTTATGTTCACAAATCAGAATGACAGAGCTAATAAAAACGCACGGTTAATAAAAAATTAGTTTGTGTGGAACCTATGGAAGCTTTTAAACGTTTTTCTGGACAGCTAAATTCCCACTAAAATTACATGGATTATACATATTACTTTTCCCTTTCCTACGACAAACTACATTTATCTAATGCATTTCTCTTGATTATGTCTCACCAGATTTTACTAAGCACTTTCGGCCATCATTCTCTCTATAACCAATTAGTACTGCATTATTTTACTACCTCACGCATACTTCTACACAGTACGCTTATACTCATTACCATCGATTGTAATTGCTTTATAGCACTGTATGCTTTCACTCACTGGTGATCCGTCTCCAATCGATATCGATTTCCTATTCTACCAGTGACATTAACGCATCATACACTCAGTTCACCGTTGTAAGCCGTCCCTCGACTTTCTTTGAACCACGCCTTCTGTCCAGCTCATTTTTTCCTATAATTTGTATAATCAACAACATAAAAACGATTAGTTCCGTCGGTAAAAGTGATAATTCTTTGATTCCCATAATTAAATTTTAGTTCTTACCAACATGTAAGTAAGATGTTTTAAATTATTTTTTATGTCATGAATAGAAGTTTGAATGAAACTCGTAAGTTTTAGCACTCTTTGCCTTTCTAACAACTAGCATACAACATGCTTAAATGATAATAATCTTTCAGAAGGCTTATCCGTTCTAAATTATTTACATAATTTATGCGTATCAAATATACAAACTTTCTATCATCCGACTACAATAGAGCGAGGAGCGACAAATTGTCTTGCGACACTCGCCACCGATCCGAGAAGATGCGGTTTGGAATTTTAAAAACACCCGAAATTATCCAAAGCCTGGTTGATCCCAAAAAAAACTGTTTACCTAATTACCAGAAATAATTTTATCTACAAGCGTATTGCATGTTCCCTTATAGTCTCTCTAATCTATGGTCTACATTGTTTAGAAAGATGTAGGAGAGCTCGTTGTTGGTAGGGGTAGGAAGAACTCAATAATTTTTGGTCGTTTGTAATCAAATCAGTAAAGTTCTCGTAACTCTACCAATGGCTAAGTCCAATGTTTAATTCCTTTAGTGGGAATAAATAGGGGATTATGATTGTCTGTATTCTGCCTCATTAAAACTATAATTTTAATCTGAAGAAAGTAAGTATTAAAACGAAGCGCATCGTAAAATATAAATCGATCTGAGTACCTAATAAGTGAGAGTGGGACAGCTTAGCTGAGTGGGATAAATGATAGTGGGACAGCCATACAAAAATCCCCCTCTCACCAACGTCACGTCGGAGAACAACCCTCTCCCCCAACGTAGAACGTGGCAATATGGTTACAATGTTTTACAACATTACAATATTTATTAATAATATTGACAGCATCTAGTCTGAGTTAAGTTTTCTATAGTAAGCATCAGAAATATAATTTTAAAAAAATGTTTGACGTTGATTTGTTGAATCAAAGCGCGATGCTTCTCTTATTAATCCTTAGACCATAAGTTAAATACCTTTAGGCAAAACAGAAACCTAACAAGAAGGTGTCGATGTTCTTCAAGAAAATGTAGTGGTAGTATCACAACGAACCAAGAAATTAACGTTGTTGCTGAAAGAGACCACAGGTGTGTTGTTGACTGTGCAAGGAACGCATTTGAACAAGTGATTTTTGATAGTAAAAGCATGTACTCGTTTACGCATGTGCTCGTTCAATTGATATGTTTGCAGTACAGCGACTACATACCAAAATTCAAATTTGCAAATTAATTGTATTTCTTACTGTGTAACTACGAGGGTAGTTTGACGTAAATCTAGCCTAAGTAAGAAATCGCGCGATTTGTGTTTCTTTTATCATTTATTTTTCAACATAGTCCCCTTTAAGGAAATACACTTTCAAGACGACTTTCCAACTTCCTCATCCCTCCCAAAAAGTAATTTTGCTTAGAGTTCTCCAACATTGTGGTGAGACGATTCGGTAATAACTTTATCGTTTGTTGCGAAACGGCGAGCTCCAAGCTATTTTTTAGGCTTGGGAACAGGAAGAAGTCTAAAATGGCTAGATCTGATAAATACGATGGGGGATCGATAAATTCGTCGAACTAATTGATTCAATTTTGTATGTGCGCCAGCCGCTCTGTGAGCGGGTGCGTTGCCATGATGGACGAGAACTTTTTGCGAGTCAAACCATTGTGCTTTTTCTTCAATTCGGCATCGAAACGGTGCAATAATGCTGCGTAGCAATCGCCAGTTATGATTTTACCCCTTGCCAAGTAATCAATAAAAATAATGGCTTTAGCAGTCTAAAACAACAGTCGCTATCTCCTTACCGGCCGATCAAGTTGTCTGCCTTCTTGAGTGGGCCTTCGTCGCTTTTTCTTCACTGCTTTCACTGTTCCTTCGTCTCCAGCGTGTAATAATGGACCCACTTTTCGTTAGGAGTGACGTATCGACTAGAAAATCCTATGGATCACGTTTTATCTTTGCCAAAAGCTGCTCCGAATCCTCGTACGTGTGCGTTTCTGGTCGACAGTGAGTAAACGCAGCATCCATCGCGCGGATAGAGTTTTCATATCTAAATGTTTGTGTATGATGGCGCATACACGCTCAGTTGATATGCGTGTAGCCTCTGCTAGTTCACGGATTTTGATTCGACTATTTGCCATAATCATATCATGGATTTTATTGACGATTTCTGGTGTAGTGATGATATTTGGGTAGTCATCATCAAAAATGGATTTGATTTCTGTATTGTTTTTCCCTTTTTTGTGAAGGAACTTAATCACTGAACTGAACGATATTCGACTTTTTCCATTTTTCACAAAACATAAAAGTTGCTTGCTTGCGACGGCTGTAAAAATCAAACTAATTATTCTTCTTGCTTCAAATTTTGACGGACGTCATATGTTGGATGGCAGTTGTCAAAACCAATATGGCGTTCGTTGTCACGTAACGCCATCTATCGAATTAATCTATATATATAAATTTTTTTATAATCAAAGCTTACTTGCTATTTATTAATTAATTTGAATTTTGTCTTTTTTACTTATGCACTTAGTGTAACATAAAGTACAGTTTATATAAGCACTGTATATAATGAAAGAGCATGAATTGTTCCCTAAATGATTTGAAAAATTATTCTTAATTTTACAAGCTGAAACATGATCACAAGTCGTAAATAGAAACATAATGATCGTATTTTTTATATCTTTGGGTTATGTCAATAAAATATGAAACCCTAAAAGCTTATAAATTCTTTCAAATAAAATAAATCAAAAAAAAAAATCAACCAGAGAACTTCTGTTTGTTGCTTCTGTTAACCAGAAGCTTTATTATGCGATATATTTTGCTAATTTAAAAGACGCACGTGAAGACCAAACATATTTATGATTGAGTGTTCTCATAAAGATCCTTTTGAAAAATATCCATAACAAATAATAATATAGGCCAATGGGGCGTGACTTTTGGTTTTGGCACGTTTTGATGGGTGCTTAGAAAAAACGTTCTACCTGACGTGAATACAAACATTATTTCGTTGAATGGATTGTTGTAAATGGATACCTATTATAACATTTCACTTCATATTAGTCAAATGAAGTGGCCGAAATTAACTTGTTACATAATACAGGAGACTTTTAATATTGAATTTACCTTTGCTCTGCAATGATTATTTAATA
Organism: Adranes taylori; assembly: GCA_009867245.2. NCBI lineage: Eukaryota > Metazoa > Arthropoda > Insecta > Coleoptera > Staphylinidae > Adranes > Adranes taylori. The sequence goes on from WYDF02256864.1 coordinate 30,716, forward strand.
TTTTTATGTGAAATACATTTTTTTTATAATTTTATTTCTAGCATTCAAAAAAAAATCATTTATAAGAAGCATATGGATGGCAACTTTATTTGTCACTCAAATGTAAACTGTTATTTTTAGAACAAACTAATGTTGTCATTAGCTTATCAGCATCTGCTTTTTTATGTTTTGTATACAAGTTTTTTATTCAGGACTACTCAAACTGCTCTCGCATTATGCCTGTAATAGCTGAAAATACCGGACCTAGAAAGTAGACTATTACTTGTGTTAGTGCTTCAAGATTGATTTCAAATATTAAGTATTAAATATTAAGCTTTGATTTCAAGATCAAAGCCACAAATTGTGATGCCTATAGGATGATAAGCCTAATAATGTCTCACGTTCTGAAACCTCCCTGTGGATTATATACACTCGAATATATAAGAAGTGCGAGCAACAAATCGATCCAACTCAGTTCGGCTTTAGAAAAAGCCTTGGCAACTCGCGACCACTTTTTTCACTTAATGTACTCACACAGAGATGCAGAGATATGAATGTCGATGAAAAGCATTTGACTTCGTGTCGCATTAGAAGATGGCCGAAATTCTATGCAGGACGCTGCATAGAATAAGCAGGACGCTGGCGACCTGCTCTACTGGTACCAAACTGCACAAGTTTGGTGCTAAACTACACAAGAATTGAAAAGCACAACGTCTGAATTAAGGCAATGCAAAAGGGTGTACCATGTACAAAAAACTGGTTAACAAAAAACTTTCTCTTTTAGAAGATATTCTAGCTACAATGAAGCTATCGCTAGATCAACGTGGTTGAGTGAAACGCTCAGTTTAATGCTGACTAGATATTTATCTTACTATATAACTAGATCATTTATAAAAAATTTACTCTTTTAGAAGGTAACTAGAGGGTATTCTAGCTACGGTGGAGCTATCGTTAGATCAACGTAGTTGAGTGAAACACACAGTTTAATGCTCACTAAATATTTATCTAGTTAGCATTAAACTGTACGTTTCACGTTGGTCTAGCGGTAGCTCCACCGTAGCTATAATACCCTCTAGTTACCCTCTAAAAGAGTAAGTTTTTTATAAACACTCTTTTGTACATGATACATCATTTTGCATTACCTTTTTTCAGACGTTGCGCCATGCACTTTTACTTGTGCATTTTGGTACCACTATTGGTCGGTAATAATACGCAGGTCGCCAACGCCTATACCTGCGACTCATAGAATTTCTATACCTGAATTTCATAGAATTTCCGAGACTCTTTAGACAATTTCTACTACTTCTGTATTGTTACATCCTTCTTCTTCCACCAGATGATGCAATGTCCGAACTGCTAGGTACTTTGCTGCTGCTGTTTCTCCCACCTTCACTAACTCGTCTTTTTCTTCTCTTATTGTATTACTCTAGCTGCTGCTCTTTTCTTTGAATTCCCTAATTCTGGTGATTCTTCTTTAAATGGAATCCTAACTATATATTTGCCTGTTTCATCTCTTGATGTTGTGGTTTTATAGAATTCTTCATCTATCTTGTTTCTACTTTTAAGTCTCTTTTTTTCTCGATTTCTTTTGATTCCTAGAATTTTGTCAACTGCTTATCCTCTTCAATTGTCGACATCATGAAAATTATTTATTTCCTTTCTGGTGTCCTCTTATATATATTTCCGGATAACATCCAACCGAACTCCGTATCTTGACCTATTAACCCTTCGGATTGCCTACACCCTTTTGCATTCCCCCTTCTGTTCAACCTTTATTATGAAATATATTCAGAGAAGCACTTGAGAGCACCATTATAGGCATTAAGGTGAACAGTATAATCAGCAGTTTTTTAGCAACCGCCGCATAAGAATCAACAACCACCGCTACGCATACGGCACCTCTATGCAACGAAGATCAGCTGTTTTATGTATAAATGATAGACCCATCCATCAAGTACATACATTTCGATACGTCGGGGCTGGCATCAATGCAGAAAGTGATCCGGAAATCAAGTTTAAGATTAGAATCGAGCAGCCTCGTAGAACTTTCACCAGCATGAACAGCCTTTTCATCGCACATGATCATAGTCTTCAGCTTCGTGTGCGATTATTGTGCTGTTACATTTCCTACTTTACATATGCGAACGCTGGACATTCAACCAGGAGATGGAAAATAGTTTAGATGCCTGCGAAATGTACTTATCATGGATGGCAAGACGGACAAACGACGAAGTCGTGAGTATGATGGACAAATCTTTAGAGCTAATAAGAAGTGTCAAGGGAAAGAAACTGCAATACATTGGGCACGTCATGCGTAGTGACAAGTATGAGATCTTCCGACTGATTATCGAAGGGAATGTTCAGGGCAGCAGAACAATAGGGCGATGCTAGAATTCATGGCTGAAGGATTTGAGGAGATGGTTAGGACATTGACAGAGATCTTCAAGGGTGCAGTTTCTCGGGTGAAAATAGCTAATCGGATCGCCAACCTCCGTAGGAAAACGCGGCTATAAGAAGAAGAAAGAAAAATTATTTTGTGAAAGCTTGTTGCGATTACTATTGCTATCAGCTGAAAGAACATTCTTTTCTTTATTTAAAAAAGATACAAATCTTCGGATCTGTAGATATAATCACACATCATATATTGTAGTATAATATCCCTATATCATATAAGAAGACCTTTTCCATATTCGTGATATTTTTTTCTTGTGGGTACACACATAAAAACTACGCGTAGCTCATCCAGCCAACAAACAAATCGGCCAAAGAAAGCCTAGCCGAAATAAAAATTGTTTACAATAACTGGACAAAATAAATGATATTCGGAAACTCATAAAAATAGCAAACGTTTTAAAAGCTTTTTCGAGTGTGTTTTCGTCGATCGAAATGCACATGTTTTGTTCTTGTAACTTGGTAACATATTCTTGCATTAGGTATATGTGTCCCATAGGAAATAACACCATTTAGCATTTGTCAAAATCTGTTATATTAAGCCGAAACAGAATGTAGTAGATTTCAATTAGCTGCATCCGTTTATTAACACATATTTGCTTTTTATATATTTCGAGGTATATTCAAAACAACTAAAGTAATTCAAATGCCTACTATTTTATATTTTGGGTATTATGATTACACAAAAATTGATGAATATTTAGTAATTTCCTCTTTTTTCGTCCTCATTATCCGCGTCATTCATTTGCAACATCAACGTAGCGTGTATATTGATATTGAATACCCTATATAATGTAACCAAAATAATAGTTATATTTCTATTACCGAAACAAAAATCCAACGCGACATTAACATTTCAAACTTCAAAGTATTTCAACAAAACAGTCGCTTAGG
>WYDF02256865.1:0-19793 GCA_009867245.2 Adranes taylori
ATATATGAAAATTTATAAAAATATTTAATTATGTGAATAGGGGTCAATTCGAAAATGATGTGTAAGAGAGAGACAAGTTAGAAAAAAAATCCGATGAGTCGCGGGTGGATGGCCATTTCTGCCATCAGGTATTAAGCTTTATCAACACCCTGATTTTATAGAACGTGCATGTAACTTAATACACACTAACTTTGTTCTGAACCTATCTCAGTTAGAATTATTATATTAAATCTTCTATATATGTTACACGTTTGATGGTCGACATATCCGATGTGTTTTTAATTAAATTGAAATTATTCCTAAACTAGATCTAATTTAACGATTCGCTTCTACAAGAACAATCGAACAAAATGAATGCTACCTAATTAATGTAGTGTTATGTATTTGAACGAATTGGCACCCTTATTCAAATTAAGAAGAACCATTATGTTACTAATGCAAGTATTATACGTAGTGTGCTTTTATTGTTAAAGTCCCTCGCTTCATTGGTAACATACTGATCTCGGTTAGGATTTATTTCAATTTAATTAAAACCACATCAGAACAAAGTTAAAAACAGGCTCAAAACAAAGTTAGAGTGGATTCAGTTACACACATACAGTGACAATCTGTAAAATAAGGGTGTTCATAAAGCTAAATACCTGATAGCAGAAATGGCCATCCATCCGTGGTTCATCGGAAATTTTTTCTAACTTAGTCCTTCATTGATGTTACACATAATTTTCGAATTGACACCTATACACTTAAAAATTCGTCTTACTGCGAACAGTTAAATACTTTACTAACTATACTGATCTTTATATATATTTGGTTACATTTGTATTAGCAATATATTTTGAAGCTACCTGAGTTCAGCACATTAGACTTATAAAATCGACTGTGCGTGTACATAAATGTGTATTTATATAGTCTGATTTATCAAAAACTAATTGACAGATCAGAAAGAAATCTAGTGAGCAAGTGCAAACCATTATATTGCAATGGGCAAATTCATAACTTATTTCAAATCCAAATGGCGGGAATCCACAATTTCCAGTGATATGAACCTGAAATGTTGCACGCTTGTACGAACCCTGGCTGTTAGATCTAACAAAATTTGTTTAATTGTATTATCTTCAACAGATCACGGCGCTGCTAGGTTTAAATTTGAAGTATTTTCTGCTCTTGTCGTAGTTGAAGTTGTCGTAAAAACTGCTGAAAAGATAAATATTGGTGTACAACATAGTTGTAAGTTTTTAAACCTATGGTTCAGACTTTAAAACGTCGTGAGTTCCAATGAAAAATATGTGTCCTACTAAATTATTTCACATACTAAGAGTGACAAGTATAAGTTACTAATGCGCTCAACTTCAATCCCACTGATAGAAAAGCTAACGTATGTAATATCCTTTTCCGCCATACTTAACGTCGTAATATTTTGCACGAACGAAACTCACGTTTTTGTGCAGTCATATATGTTATAGTACTATTTGCTTATATTTCATTAATATTTACTCAGAACTCGTTGCCCAAAAATGTCTAAGTAAGTCTACAAAACAAATACAAATTCATTTGTTAGTTGCAGTAGAAATTATTTGTTAGTTTTTTCTTGTTATATTACCTAAAGAGACATCTATGTGCCAATGCTATTTTACTATATGTTACATGCGGTCTGCCGGTATTATAAACATATCATTTGTTATAGAAAAGAAATTGTCAGATAATGAACTAGATCACTTAGTCTCTAGGTTTTCCGATGTTTCTGATTTATTAAAAGAGAATTATCAGGATGAAGATGGTCTCTATCATAGGTCTCTTTCATACGTAACGACGAAATAAAGTCAAAAAGTTGATACCTATGTTTCTTGTGATGAAATGATATTGCAGTCAACAATTTAAACGTAAAATGAAAAGAGGAACAGAAAAGGATTAGAAGATGAACTAGAAAAAAAGGCCGTGAAAATTTATTTGTTTTCAGAAAGTTGGTGAAACACTCAAGGTAATTTGATGATGAAACACCCCATGTAATTTTTACCTGTGGATATGAATTTTCGACCTAGAAAGACTAGAATCAGGTACAAACAGGCTGTTAAACATAATGGATTAAATGCCTGAAAATTTTGGAAAAGAATGAAAAAGTCTATTTGTGTTACAAATCAATACGAAATTATGACTGTGTTAGGATGTTACATAGTTATGTCATACAACCAAGTACCTGTTTTATTTCACTATTAGTGAACAAATCCAACTCTTTGCAATAAGTTGATAAAAGTACCAAAACGTATTCTCAAAACGTATTTCAACTACTTTCATCCAAACTATACTAGAATAGTCCAAAGGAAGGAATATATGTCGTATTTGAAACGTTTTTACATTTCCGGACGTTTCTGCATGTCCAGTCTGACAGCTCAGTTTAAAGCATATGTGAAACATTGGTGAAATTATAACTTCGAGGAAGAAGTAGCCTAAAACAATATCTACCCGTAAAACCAATAAACTTGAATGCGAAATTGTGGGTTAGAGGTGACTCAAAAGGTACTAAACTTACGGTTTTAATATTTGCTCTGTTAAAATCCAAGTTGGACATAAAGAATCTTCGTTTAGAGAATCTAGAGTCAAGAAACTTGCAAACAATACCACCGTCCACGAGCGCTCATCTGTTAAACAGGATAAAGTATGCAGCAACCGGAAATGTAATTTTTACGAGTATTAGCAACCCCAAGTGCCAAAGTCTATGGTCCATGTTGATAAGCGCGAGGGGATTATCATAAATAGTTTTAGCGAGTATCAACTGTAATTTGTAAATCCAATATGTCGGCTGACAGAACACATCCGATATGAATTTTTGTGGGAAATTTAAATATCGATGGTTAACCGGTAATGCAGATTGCTGAGTCATTCCTCGCCTATAGTATTGCAATGTTAATTTGAATTGCACAATTGTTACGGAGATTTGTTCGTCGCTGCTTTACATTCTGCGAGAGATTTTGCTTCTCGTTTAGGTATTAGTTTTTTAATTGCAATTGATTTACTCAAACTATTCCTTAATGAAAAAAATTCGTTGACGTGATGGTCGACCCATCTTTCATACACTGAAAGTCATAAATTTTATTACATTTTGCATAAAAGAAAAGTTGAATATTTTTGTTTTGTGTGTCACTTTAATATCGGCTACCCATAGATCCATCGGTCACGTACTAACCACTTTGCACGGACAGCTTTGCTGTCAGCTTTGACGTGGCTTACGGCATCTCTTGACTCACTTGTTCCCCATATTTGCCAAAGGCTTGGACAGCTCTACTCTGCGCTTTGATGCAGCCTGTAGCCGCACTGGATTCACATTTGGAAAATTTCTAACAGAGCAGTCTGGAGCCATTCGCACGCCAGACTGCTTTAAATATTTAAATTTGCCTACGCACAAATTCTCTAATATATGAATTGTCGATCCTTATATTTGCCTACGGTATGAGGCGCTGGAAAGCTAGAACGCTCAAACGGGCCAAAGCCCAAATGGCGAAGAGCCAATAACACCAATAGAATAAAAGACTATAAATTCAAAATGCTAAAAGCTTAGCGTATGTCAAGAGGGTCAAAAGCCAATTGGCCTCAGGCCAAAACTATCAAACGAATAGAAGATCAGGAAGCGATATGGATAAAAGCTTAAAAAATGCCGAGAGAGTTAAAGGCCAGATGGTTAAAAGCCAAAAAATCACAAGAGAACAGGGCCAAAAGCACAAAACGCTAAAGATAAAATTGTGAAAGTATCAAAAGCCAGAAAATCAAAAGCCAAATTATCTAAAAGCTAGAAATTACAACATCCTCAGTGCCATAAAAATTATTTGTGTGGCTTTGGAATACTGGAAGTGCAATGGGATACTAGAAGTGGAGTGTGAACATGCTGGCGTGGGGACATTGGTTACAAATTTTCACCGCCCTATGCGAATACTATCAAAGGCTAAATGGCCAAAACCAAAAAGACCAAAATAGTAGAAGGCACTAAGAGGTACTATAAAAATGTCACTATTTGGAAATTCCTGAATTTTCAACAACTACTACATGTAGCATATATTTATTTGAACCTCTACTTTGATGCTATATATTTATTTCTACATTTTCTGCATGTAGCTCATATTTATGTAAGCAACCATATTGGTTTTTCAAATAACATATGTATATTAAATTCAACGAACTCTCAAATAAATCACACTGTTTTTATTAAAAAAAATTGTATGGCTCTGGTTGGTTTGTTTAGACAATTATTTTGTATACTGAGCCTGGTAGCATCTATTTACTATTTTAGAATTTACTTACCTACTTTTATTCCTAAATCTTTACATTGGGGCGGAGATACACCAGCTGCTCTTTGACCAGACTGCTCCATATAATATACATAAGTCCATTTGGTTTTTTATAAAAATTAATAAATATATGGTATTTACAAGCCGATGTGTGTATATAAATACATCGTGCGTACATAGATATAAGATTTGTTCTATGTTTTGCTTTTGTTTTGTAATTACTTGTGTCTATTATTAGTTAATGTCAATTGGCATTGCGGGAAATAGAGCAGTTTAATAAGTAATGGTCATATTTTTGAAACTACAAGAGAAAGACCCGTCATGTGTAGTATCATTTTAAATAGAATCACAGGGGATATCAAATTGTATGAAAACATGTAGTGGGTTACAAACAAGTTCTGTGACAATTTTTATTGCTCAGAAGTGGTTTAGAATATTACATTTTTCACATTGATAGAATTGAGGTCCCTTATTCGAACATAAATTGCCCAAGTCTTATTTTTTCAACTTTCATAAGAACACAGATTTTTAAGGAAATACAATTTGTTTAATTTCACATTACTCGCCATATATTTCATTGTTATAACGTTTTAGACAACAATTATTTTTTTCTAATAAGTAAATATGTAAAATAAATATGTCTAAACTTATATTTATTGTAGCATATACGTGAAGATTCTTTTATAAACAGCTTAAACGCATTTATAACTTGACCAGAAGTAGTCTAATGCCTTAAGCCGCTATGTTCTATTATAATCTATTCACCAGACACCGGATTGAACCTAGTCACGGCGCATTATTTATATTGAAGACTATCTTTGATAAACAGGAAGCGAGATCTCTCTCAGAATGTAAAACAGCGATGTGTTACCATGTGTGACATTCAAATTTACATGACAACACTATAGGCGAAGAAAATGGTCCGGAAATCTATATTATGGGCTAACCACTGAAATTAAAATTTCCCACAAAAATCCTTACCGAAAATGTGCTATCAGCCGACATATTGCAATTGCAAATGACAGTTGTTGAAAGACGCACAAATTATTTATGATACACACCCACAAATTCCAATGTGACGTCGTCGTTTACGTTTAGATCGAGTAAAGTATAGCTATCGAAGGCCGGGAAGCGTTTTAATAGGTACTATTATCGACTACGATGCGCAAATGGCATTTCTGAAAGCTTAGCTTTCGCCATTCGTTTCCTGACACATAGGGGTTCCATTCAATGGTAAATTCTCAACATCTGAAGAAATGTATATGGGTTATCATATTTCCTGTTGGAGGACCCCATATAACACAAGTTGTTTAAGAAACGTGTCTGGAAAGTTATTTTGTTTTATTTACGTTTCATATTTATTTTATGTCGTGTCAAATAAGTTTCAAAAGAGTTTCATCATAAATGTATTAAAAAAGTAATTTGACACTTGCCTGAAATGTTATTTATTTTTCATTTGCGTTTATGTTGTGACAAATAGGTTTCAAAACAGTTTCATTATAAACTTTAAGAAAACTAATTTGAAACGTGTCTGAAACCGAATAATTCTTGGTGGGGTTATAAGGTATTTCTAATATGTTTACAGTCTAGCATAAAAAAACCTTGAGAAAGTTGCTAGATCATGTAAGGCGTACAGGCAGAAGCTCATTGTTCGTTTGTTCATGTAGGACGTGAGTGTAGGTAGTGTTTGTGAATTAAAAGAATAATGAAGTGACGCTAATTGGAAAATTGTAGAGTAAATATATTACATTATTTTATTAGAAAGAATAAATCAGTCAAGGATTTTATTATAAAAAAAATAAGAAAGATATCATTAAGACAAATTATTTTAAATTGAAACTTAAAGGTAATTTATTGCTAGTATCATTATTGTTTTGGGGCCCATAGAAACCCCAACAATTTTTCAATTCGGTTAAGAAAAAACATACCAGTTCCGATTTTCAGTTTTCGATTCAGCTCCCACATCGTCTATATCTCCACTTAAATACACCCACATCGCCATACCCTTTGAAGCAGTGTTTTGGTACAACTTCAGGTGCTCACATACATAAACAAATAAAATACATTATTTACCTCCATACGAGATGCCTAATGTCTACACCGCATCTAATGATCAGTATTCACCAAATGTTATACAATTAGTATTTTATATCATGGAAAAATTTTCTAGTAATCCGAATAAAAAAGCAAAAAAAAATATCGGTTACGGTTTTTCTTTCTGGTTTTGGTTCGGGGCCCTGTTTTTAAATATTAACCAACATAATTAGGCGTGAGTACCTTATGTATAAATATTTATTGATTCTTGACCATTTACCAGATTTACTAGAAAAGAAAATAAAATGAATAAATTGTAGGTTAATTAAATTTAGGTTTTAAGTAGTGTCGTCTGTTTAGTTGTTTTTAGTTTAGGTTTTTAGTAATTTAACCATAATCATTTAATTTAGTTTTATGATTATTTGAAATTAATAAATTAAAATATTTAAAAATTAACTGATTTTTCTTCCTTCAAAAAATAAAATAAAACAATAAAAGCAGGTTAAAATAACAAAAAAGTTAAAATAACTTATAAAGTTTTAAATTCTTCGGATCTTCTAATTAAATTCTTCGAATTAATATATGTTCAAACGTATAGTTGGAACAGTTTTGAAACGTATCATTGGAACGGTTTTGGAACGTGGTCATTTACACCTGAAACGTTTCTGACACGTTCTTTAAAAACGTTTATGAAACCTGTTTGTGTTATATGGGACCCAATCAGAGCCGGGCTCATGGCTATACTAGAAAAAAAATAAGAAACAGTACGCGTTGTACGGCATATGACATTCTATTATGTAAAACATGCTACAGCCCTTTTCATATATAGATATATCTTCTATATGTTTGCAACTTGAATCAATATTATTTTACGATAATTAATTTATTTTTTTAACCTTAGCACATAGCAGTGGGACATACCCATCCTAGTGTGCATGGCTAGTGATACATGTCCCAATGTCTCTAATGGTGCAGATATTCGAAAGAGACAATATAAGTTTATAAAAGAATTTTAATTTATCAAAAGAATTATGATATTGCAACAGTATTCGTTACATCCTAGACTGCAATCACAGAAAAAACCTATATAGTCTGCTTGAAATATCTATTATTTATGTTCTGGCAATAGCTAAAAAGACATTTGTATGAGTTTCATTGAAGCTGCTACAATGTTTGAGATTGAATGAAGGGTGCATTTACAAAGTTAGACAGCTCACGTTAATACATATTTGAAAAAGGTTATAGAGGGTTAATGTATGCTATGATTTTCATGCAATGATTTCATTGTTGCCAATTTAAAATGTTTTCAGTAGAAAATACGCAAAATGTATCACCACCACCACGACCATGGAAGAAACAAGCGTTACCCAATTCTTCCAAAAGTACACTTGAAGTAGGTATGTACTACATCACAATTTTTATCTAAAATACCACATAAAGTATATTTTATGAAAAGACATTCCAGAATTTCCGGTTTTAATTCAATGTTCTCTCTTATTACTGTAGATCCAAAATACATAAATAAAACACTTGAGGCAAACGAGTATTTTGGTGCAAGGTTAGAAGGTAAAATGATAATATATTACATAGAATAAAAGAAAAAAAAAAGGCATTAACATATAAATGTCATAATTATGTAATGAAATATATATTCATGTTGTAGGGAAAATGTTCTACAAGTTCGCAATCATGAAACTTAAACAACACAAAGCAGGTTTGTCGTCATACCACAATTTATATATTTAACTTACGTTAGCGGCGTTTTTTGATCTATTTAAATGAAAATATATAGGTTGTAATTAATTCTTCTTACTATATCAGCTACAAGTTATTATAACAGATTTTATTTCTGATACAGACATCATCATGTAATTATAAAGAAATAATAGTTTGTAATATCATATTAATAATTATATTGCAAGTACCGCTTTCATGCTCAAATTCAAACTTGATCAGTCTAGTTAGAAATAATCGAATCCGATATACTGTCAAAACATTTAGTTAAGAAATACTGAACTAAGTTTGTGTCTTTTGCACCAAACTGGAGTAAGATTATTATCGCGAGCCGATATTTAACTAACTTTTAACCCTGGAAAAATAAGGACAAATAAGGAAAATGTGTAAAAAAGATGAAGAAAATTTAAAGGCCAAGTAAGAAAAATCCTGAGTAAACAATTGACAGTTGGTAAGCTCATTGAAAACACTTGGTAAGCTCAAAATATCCATCAGAGATCTGATCAATTATATCTGATCAAAAAAGGAGTGCAAATGAAAGGCAAAGAAGAATGTTGCAAGAATTATGTAATATTTAGCATGAGATTCAGTAATGGTAGTAACTAAAGGAGGAAACAGTCTGGCATCAAAAATAGAAAACAAAGCAAAATCAATAAACCGAACAAGAAATGATATGTTATGATATATTCGAACAGATGTAGAAAGGAACGGTTTCTTATATTAAACAATATTAGAATAAAACCAATATTCGAAACAATAAAGGAACTGAAGGCACATCTTCAAGGAGATGAGAAATTTTAGCATCATGAAAATAGCACTGAATACTAGCAAGAGAGGGTATTAGGACAGCTGAGAGAATGTAGGGTAGCATCAGATAATATTACAGTAATACCTTTTGTTACTTAAATTGCGAGAGGTATCAAAAGACATACAGTTGAAATAAAAAGTTTAAATTTCAATTCTCTTTGATTCATATAATGGGTTTTTCATTAAGCGTATCTGAAATTGAAAATAACACTAGAAAAACTAGTTGAATAAAACTAGATGTGTGTGAGATATGACGAAGGTCGTTATTGTAGATTAAAGTACAATCAATCCCATTATGTTTTAAAAATGAAGCTATTCAAATTGCCTCCGCAGTTTGGCTTACAGGGCTCGATCCGACAGGTCCAATTTTGTATGACTATGCTGCATAAGTCGGGCTGGATCTGACCAATGGTTTGAATGTTGTTATTCTCCAGTTAGATAATTGTTGTTGGTTTGTTGCCATAAACAAACGCCTTATCGTAGTCCCAGAGAAAAAAGTCAAAGGGAGGTAAATCGCACGATCTTGGCAGCCATTCTATATCGCCTTTTCTGGAAATAATGCGTTCTGGAAACTTTTCTTGGAACATCTCCAATGTAACGCCCGATTTGTGACACATTGCGTCCTCTTGTTTGAACCAAATGTTTGAGTCAGGTTTCAGTCAGGTCCAGGTTTGAGTCATCTAGTTGAGGCCAAAAAAGGTCAGTTATCATGGTCCGAAAACGTTCGCCATTGAGAGTCATAGCCTGGCCATTATCGTTTCGGAAGATATATGGCCTAATGACACCTCCTGATAAAAATTCACACCAAACAGCAAGTTTCTCCGAATGCAATAGAGGCTCTAGTATTGCTGTGGAGTACTCTCTCTCTCCAAATGAGGCAATTTTATTTGTTGACGAAGCCGTTTATCCAAGAATGTGCTTCATTTAAAGATGATTTTTGGGCCAGAATTTAGTTCCGCTTCCTACTGCTCCAGCGCCCAATCAGCGAAAGTGCGACGGGCTTGGTGCTCTTGGGACTTCAGTTCTTGTGTTAATTGGATCTTATACGGATGCATGCTCAAGTTTTTGTGCACAAATCGCCAAGTTGAGGTCGCAAAATGCTAAGTCCTTGTGCGCGAGTTGTTTGGGTCTTCACTTTGAGCCGCACTTTGAAGAACAGCAGCACTCTTTTCCCTCCGACCGCGCTTCCCTAGCCGTCCAGGGACTGCTCGATCACCAACCGAACCGCTCTGCTGGAATTTTTTGATAACTTGTTGAATTGTTCGCTCGGTTGGGCAATCATTTCGGCCATAAATATTTCGTAGCTCGCGAAAAGTTTGGCGAACCGCACTCAACAATTTCGATGCCTTGTTGAGTGGTCTAGTGTTCAATAGTAGAATGGCGGCTATGATAGAACAAAACGTCAAAGAAAGACAAAGAAGGATTGCTCTGAAACAACAGAGCAATAAGCTGTCAACGTTCGGACATGGTTATTGAAAACCCCACTATATTCTAGTTTTAGAGACCAAATATTTATTAAACCATTCTCTGTTTTGCGATTCAATATGAAGATTGATATCGTTTTTACCTCAATAAAATACCTGAATATTACAGGAGCAAATTCTGCATTCTACTTCATTTATAAATCAACAGTCATATATAAAACTATGTTTTTCTAAATTCATTTATAAAAGTGCATTGTCTTTTCGGTTTTGTCATTTTTGTGTAAGATTACCGACTCTTGAAAATGTTGCGAAATTAGAATTAGTATTGAAATTAATATTAATGAACAACACATACCATTCTGTACAATAATGTAACAAAATATTCAGGTAAGGTAATAAATAATACTACGCACAGTAAAAATGCTAGATGGGAATTTGATTTTAATGTTACAACGTGCGTAAAAGTAAGAGGATACGTATTACAAGAATAAAAGTAAGGCACTACAATAAAAAGACAGAATAGTTAAGCAAAACTTATTATTAAAAGCAATTTAATGTATAGTATTGTATTTACAAAAATGTACATTATTTAAGTGTATAAAAAATAATTGATATAATAATGAATGAAAACTAAAACTTTTATTCTCGATAGGATAATTAGAAGTAATTGAAATGACTAAGGGTGTATGTTTTTTTAATATTAAATTCTAAATTTGTATTATGTTAAGTATTTTAAACTACATATTATTATTTTCAATGTTACTTGTAAAATTAATTTAATTTTGGATTTCTTTCTTATTTATGGTTTTTAATATTTCAATAATAATTGAAACTGTGTCTGGAGCTGACGTTAAGTAATGAGACACATTATTTCAAAGCTCAAATAGTTTAATATCACTATTTTCTGTTATGCTACCACAAAAAATTTATTAGTTGACGTACCGCGCGAATATACGCTTATAGTATATAATATACAATATATTTAAACGAAACATCAAACAATATTTTTTAAAAGTAGAGATATGATCATATTTTCCTAATTAAACGGAGAAAATGAAGATGAAATATTAAAATAATGAGACACAGTGTTCCAAAGCTCAAAAAGTTTAATACCATTATTTTGTGTTAGCACAACACAAAATAGTGGTATTAAACTTGTGGAGGTTTAGAATACTGTGTTTCATTATTTTAATATTTCATCTTCATTTTCTTTTTTTAATTAGGAAAATATGAACATATCTAAACTTTTCAAATATATCGTTTAATCTGGTTTCAATAAATTATCTATTATAAGCTATAAGCGTGTAATCACGCGGTACGTCAACTAACAGATCTTTTTGTAAATGACATCCCCCTCCCCTCGACAAGTTTAGAAATATGCCGTGTTTAAATTTCGAAGAAAATTATATTAGATTTATATCCACCACTTAAATAAATCCATCTGCAAAAATTATGAATTTTTGTTGTTACTAAACGAAAATCGGTCTTTTTATTATTATTATAAACATAAAAAGTTCTAGAACCTCATTTAATTAATGCAAATTTTATTTTAATAAAAGATTAATTATACTAATTGCATTTTGCATTATTATCAATATAACTGAACTGGACTTTCCTGCATTAATTTATTCTTTAAACGATACAAAATTCATTTATTTATCATGTCACTTAACAACATTTTCGGATCGCAAAATTTATTTTGTGTATGCACCACGAAAGGAATGATTTACACAAAACATCGCCGGGTATTTATAAGAACAATGGCTATTCTTGAATACTCCTGTTTGTTCAGAAATTATCATCGCTTTGCAACTCGTGTTAGGACTTTACCACCAATTACCACGGCGCGGCTTCTGATGCCAACTTAGGGATTTTGAATGATTGGTAACATAAAGCGCAGCAAGCGTATTATTTTTACAAATTGTGGAAATTATAAAATAATACTTTTTTGTTTCCCAATGTGTACTCACGCAATTTATTAAATTCGGGACATTTAGGATCCGACACGACACTCTCCCTGGTAATGAAATTTGTCTTCGAAATTCGGGACATATCGCGCAAAATCGCGACGAATATGGAATCCCTAACATGTTGACTCCCGTAACGTATATGAAACTGTTAGGTGTATAAACAAATATTTTTTCGCCACTCGTAACTACTTTAAAATTATTATTACAAAAACTATTAGAATAACATCATAGTTAACATTAGATGCTGTGAATTGACAACATTTCTTCTTTTGAAAGAGATACTTTTACCAACTTCAAAATAATGTAAAGTTAGACTATAAGTAAATGACGCTGATGTAGTAGGTGAAATCGTGCTTAGATAAAACAGTAAATTGCGAGAAAGATATTTTCATTTAAATATCTATATATATTTGAAATTGGTTTCATATATGATATCATACTCATTGCCTCCCACATTATAAGCAAAACAAATTATTAGAAAATGTACTAATACATATTTCTTTATTGCAGAGCATTCAACCAAGGAATTATCGCTTACCGAGTTAAGTAAGTCTATTCTAAAACGATTAGCAATTTTTTTATAACATTCACTCTCAAGAATTAAAAACGGAAAATTAGAGGCAAACATCGGTTATAAAAAATACTGTAGGCAACACAGAGTGGATTTTGACAATATCTTTAAAAGATATTGAAGGCGTACAATTGACAATATCTTTAAAAGAAACTGTTAATTCAACTAAGGGTGAAAAAGCGTATTTGTTGTTCTATAGCTTAAAAGCTGCTTCTAATAAAATTCTGAAAAAGAAAATGTAAAAACAAAATAAAAACAGAAAAAATGTCAAAAATGTTAAGAGAAATTAAAAGCGTAATGGGTACCGAGAACGCTAATTATCAAAACACATGTTTAAAGGTATACAGCTTCAACCCTCCTAAAATGGAACAGGTTATTAAAAAGTACAATTAAAAATAAATACACAATCAAGGCGGAAATTTTGTCAAAGATAGGATACATTATGCTGATGGTGAATCTCCACGCCTTTGAGGACGTAGACACAAGCTAAAATTCCTTCCACTACGTACAAAATTGAAACGCAAGGGGTTACAACGCATGCCTTAAATACTGGTCCCAAACTAACCAGAAAAAACTCTACTTCAGCAAAGGAACAAAAACTAAGGATGGAATAAAAATCGATCTAGAAATTGCAAATAAATAATGAGGCTGCAAGACGAGTAAAGAGGTATCACCAAACTTTTTGACAATGACAGTGCAACTACTATAGTTAAAAAGTCAAATAAGATCAACGCTGTAAAATTGTTCTGAACAGAACTCTATAACAACTTGAACTCAAGGATGTACACAGTAACCTCACTACCCAAGGTTTAAGATCCCTGACCACCAACGCGTGCGCCAAATGGTGATGGATAAAAAGACACTTGTACAAATCCTCATACAACTTAGTCGTGACAAAACGAAAATCTACGATATGAAAACCGCACGGAATGTGAGGATCGCTGGAGGATCTCTAAAAGTAAACGCACATATGGAATAGTGACACAGATGCCAAATATACGCACAAGGCCAAAGTGTGAAAATGTCAGTAGAAATGAATGGGCGAAGTGAATGGTTGCTATTGAAAAATATCTAAGGTTTCAGAAAATTTATTATTAATTTTTACATGCTACAAGCAAAGCGGTATGGCAATAAATGTAATGAATATAATGTAATACATGTTTTATTAGATTGGCCTGTTGATCTTGCAGTTCTTCCTTCTGTAGAGTGTGTGGAACTGGTTATGTTAGTTTTCATCCTTAAGAACGAAGCTACGGAGAGCTTAAACCCTTTGGTTGAGGGGTTGGGTTTCGATGATCTCCCATTGTAGGTTGATCAACCGCCGCACAGGAAGTTGATCTAACAGCACTCGATCAGATCCTGATGTAAGTTTTGCGGATTTTCTATAGCTAAACTAGTTGTATAGGAAAATGGCGATGCCAAGGATCACGATGTTGCATTTGGCGACTGTCGCAGATAAATGCCATGTATTTTTATTCTTGGTGATTTTCATTAGCGCAGTTTGTGGCGGATATCACTTAGCTTTGCTAATTGCAATTTCTTCAGGCTCATTTCATGGAGATTTCTGATTTTACTGACTGTTTAAAATCTTTTACTACCACTGGATGTCCGTATATGTGGTCGATAAACATGATGAAGCAATGATTTTCGATGAAATATTGACATTGGGGCACGTCGTCAAATAATAGAACAGCCTGTAGTTTTTGTGTAGACAATGTGTTTTCGCAGTATGACCAAGTGCTGTTGAGTCCGGGAATGCTCCCAAATATTGCTTTGTTTCTGAAACATAACCTACGATTGTTAGGTTATTTAATTAAAAGTAGGAGTAATATCCATAGTTGCCAATTCTTAATACAGATTGTTCGCATGTTAATTTGACGAATTTTCTTTGACGTTGTATGCATAGTTTTGCATTTGAATAAGATCACAAATATCGGAAATTGAAATTGTGTCGTTTTCAGATTTCAAAACATATTTTGAATTTGGAATAATTATTTTAAAATTCCTATTTGGAATTGGCAGATATAAATTATACTGAAAATAATATAAATTATACTGCATCTCTGAGAAACTTCGTATTTTCAAGAAATAGACAGTAATTCAAAATTTTGTATTAGACATTTCGGCTTAATAAAACTTGTAAAATATTAAATATAATTAACAAAAATCCGAAAACGAAAATCAGCTACTAGTTCTTTAGTTAAAAATGAATCACTTAATGCCATTTCTAAAGATTTTAGTTTATCAAAAATTAATAGCTCATTACTTCTTATATTTAAGATTGTTTGATTAAACTTATAAATAATTTCATTCTTTACACTATACTCATTTTTAATTTGGTGAGCCAAATTATATAGGTTTTTTAATATATTGTGTTTATTTAAGTGTTTATTTCTAGATTAATAGCTTTCACTAGTAGTTTTTATACATTATATTGACGATAAAATTACACAAAACAAATAAAATTATAAACGTTAGAAAAAAAAATAAACAGTATCGCACGCAACTACTTATCTTCTTTTCTATCAAGAAGACGACTGTTCTTGCCTTTCTACCAACCACGCATCTTCTTGAAAACACTGCATAACGGTATTCGTAGAACATGTGTGCGAGTCCATGAGAATAAGAAAGGATTGTCGCATTTGTACGAAGGCAAATGTACATAAAGCTTTGACAGCTCTCAACTTTCAAACGAAACTAATAAACTAGGATATATGAGCATAATGCGAAAATAAATATTCTTATTACATCTTCCCAAAGGACTTGAATAAATTTTCTAGCGGTAGGGGATATAATTTGACAAAAGCACATTTGATAACTCCATTTATTGTCAGAACATCGGCAACTGATGGAACTTTGTCAGCACCGCGGATAGATTTCCGTTATTCTACCAAGATTACAAATAAGCACTCGCGTATTATCTTAATCAATGAGAACTATTGTACCAACTCCGAGAGAAGTAGATGCAGGCATCCATTTTTTACGATGTTCAAAAGATAACAAATAATCTTTTGTCCAGCGCTCCAAAAATACTTGTACATATTTCTGGAGTTTTTCAAAATTAGCTAGTCGATTTACATAATTTTTTTGAAATTGCTTATCTCGAAGAGCAGTTAATTTACTTCCAACCAAGAAGTACGCTGGTGTCAATACATTGACATCAACGATTGTCACTGGATAAGGGCAGGAGAAGTCTAGAGTTAAGGATAATTTGACTTGTGTTGTGACTATTACAAGTTCTTCGACCGTTAACATGACTCCTCCTACAATACAGTTGCGGTAAAATTTAGCCGCCTTAATAGACGATTCCCATAAACCACATTAAACCACCAAAGTGTGGGCTATGTGGAGGAATAAAATTCCATTTTATAGATTCGCCAGCTAGAAGGTCAGCTACACTTTTAGCAGAAATATTTTTAATTACAGTTTGGAACTCATTACGCGCTTCAATAAAATTTGTACCATTGTCAGAATATAAAGTGTACAGCTTTTACACAAAAACAAATAAAAATTGCTAAGTAACATTTTCTTGTTTATGCACTACGCCCATCAGAAAACGACCGGCATAATCTACTCCCGTCGTTTCAAAACGAAACATAGTAGTGAAGTGGAGAAGTGATCAAGGTTAAGGATAAGGTAATGTAGCTATATGAATATTTAGTGTAGTAAATATTCTTTTGAATGTGTAGTGCACTTAGTTAGCTTTCTGTTCGACAACATTAGAATACTAAACATATCTATTCCAATGTAGGCTTTAATGAAAAATTATTTGTTTCCTTTCTTGCAATTATTTTGGAATGACAAGTTGTAAAACTGCAAAAGATTATTTATAAATATAAACGAGGGTCGAACTTGTGGTACAATATGTATGCGTACTGTTATACGCAACAATAAAATGATATAAGTATTGTATTCAATTTCTGAGACGACTCTTTCGTAGCTAAAGGCCAGATGCATCTTCGAATAAAGAATAGCCTACCTGCTATTTTATCTATTGTCTATTGCCATAAAACAATATCAAAAAATCTCCGAACAAGCTATACTTATTAATTAGCTAAAAATCCTACATAATTTGTGTTATAATAATCTAAATTATTGTGTTATAACACGATCCTCTAGTGCAACTAAAATGGCCTACTGTTAATGTTTTTAAAGCAATAAACTTATTAATATTTTACCACACGAGGGTACATATTTTACAATGTATTTTATAACTTCTGACCCCTGAGGGGTTTCAATTTTCTGACATCGAACTATATTTTCTATCTAGACTCGTCTTGCCTTTCTACCACCCACGCATCTTCTTATGAAAGCGCTGAATAACGGTATTCCTACAAATGTGGGCGAGTCCATAAGAATAACAAGGCATGGTCGCATTTGTACCAAGGCAAATGTACACAATGTATTCTTTATATGTTGCCCTTAGGATGCATTTAGGTTGCCAGTTATCTGTTTCGAACCGAGCCCATCGATAAACCCTCTTTTCTGAAGAGCTGACTTAATATATATTTTTAATTGATCCTCAAATTAAGAATTTATATGAGAAGCGATTTTATGTTCTTCTTTCAGTTGCTTATGAAATATATGATTTGTTACGTTCTACGTAGTATCTACGTAATTAGAATTTAGTTGACTCATAACGGCTTCATATTCTAAGATTAGAGGTTTTATATTATAATAATATGTTATAGTGTGAGAAGAAGTTTGTAAGGGTGCATTACCTAATGTTGGAGGAAGTATACCGGGGTTGTTAGTAATATTTTGCTGTGCGATGGCTTCGGTGATCAGTCCCGTGAATAAGCCGGTCTTGCAACGGTATAGGAAATGTTAGAAGGACGTTTTACATTGTACACATATAATTTATGAAATTTATTACCAGCTTTTGTAGAATCTACTTTAGGACTAAAGGTTTTCGTTTTAGGATCAACTTCTAAACAGTGCTCTTTTTTATACCTATTGCGTCCTTTTAACCTAAAATTGCTTTTTACGAAACATCTTTAGGAAGTTTAGGAATTTCTTCTCTACCCTCCTTTAATTTAGAAATTATTTTTTCTTTGTGAGATTGAATATAGTTATTTAAGATTTGAGGTTCTAGATCCGTGATTATTCGTGATTTGTTACATATAAAAGTATATTATTTCAAATGGTATCAATTAAGTTGCGCTATGTACAGAATTATTGTATGCTATTAAAACGTACAAAACCTTAAGTCATTGGATCATTTTTGAATTCTGCACGCGTATTAAGCAAATTTATATGTTCAAGGCATGTCGAGTGATATTTCTCTATTATTGTATTACTGGAGATATGATGTGGCCTGCGAAAATAAATTTCGACTTTATGCAATTTTAGGAAATCAGTAGCGACCCCGTTGTCAAATTCAGAACTATTGTCAGTTATAATTAGTCTCGATATACAATGATGTGAACAATAATGAAGCAATGTTTTTGTTATCTCGATAACTCGCATTTAATTAACTTGTAGACAGATTACAGCTCATAGAACCACAAAAGGTGTCCTATTGTGAGAATAGTACTATTGTGGACGGAACAAATCCCTAACACCAAACTTGGCGTGAACACTAGAATTAACCATCACAAATAGCACAGATAAAGCAATAACAAATAACGTCCGTCTGTGAAAAGTCGTAGATGGATATTTAAGTCGAAGTATAATGTCCTACAGTTAAACAGAAGGAAAAGTTTCTCATAACATATTTTTTACTCAATATTATTTAAAAATTATACCCGATTTCATTTAATTCTTAATAACAATGATGTCTATCTTACAGTCAAAGAATTCCCTGATTGGTTCCATGACCAACTTCGTAAATCTGACGGTAAGTTTATAAATGATATGTTAAATCAATAGAATTCTGTTTTCATAGGTGTAACCCTCTTAAAATTGAACCACCTCGATAGAACACAGATTTTTTACTCGATAGGTATACCATTTACAATCTACTTACAATTTACTAACAATCACTTACAGTTCCATAATGTATTCGACTCCTGTTCCAAATCGGTTGAGATTCATTTTTAAGTACTTAGAAGCCTTTTAACTACTTTTGAATTTAGCCTTTAAAGTTTTTGTAGAAAAACGGTTGCCTGCTTTTTGCGTATACACTTTTACGTATTTCATAATTAGGAACCAATTAATTTTTTTTATTCCTTCTTGTACTTTAAAAATGCTTTCATTATAGATTTCTTTAAAAAGAAAGTGTTCATTTCAATTTATCACCCAATTCCAAATAATCATTTATTATTGTTAATGTGAAACATGTGGCTACTTCATTGTAACTACTTTCTGAGTCAGTAACGGCCAAATTATGGCCAAATCAACAAATACATCTTTACCATTGGCATGGCGAATATTTATTTTTCTTTTTGTATTCATATTCTGTTAGTCGTACAAACTTTTTGTGACCAAACTTCCAAATGCCTCATGTCCTTTCAGTGCCCGAATGTTTAAAAAGCAACGTCTAATATATAAAAACTTTTTATTATGAACAATGCGAAAAACATTAGAACAAATGAAAATTAAAGGTGGCGAAAGATCATTCTTTCACCATCTTGAATTACCCTTTGCAAGTTTCTTGCTTATTGCAAATTGAAATACATTCGCTAAAATTAAAATTTTCCTTGAAAAGTGCTACATTCAATTTCCTTAGTATTAAAATAAAATGAAGTCTTATAAAAATTATTACGGTAAAATATTAAAACATTAAATCTAAGTAAGTCCAATTCAAGGCTGAAACTAGAATAATAATATTAATTTTATTCCTTTTTATATAAAACTATAAATTTCATTATAAAACTAAAATACTTTTGTGAGTTTGAAATGAAAAACAATATACAGGGTGATTCAGTTAACCCGGAATATTCTATTATATCGAAAAATATGGATCGGACAGAAAATTTGCCGAATCGAAACTTTAATATTTCCGAGGGGGGCATCCACTAGTACTAAACCACGC
>WYDF02256876.1:0-15278 GCA_009867245.2 Adranes taylori
CTGACAACCATCAAAGAACGAAAGCTCCAATACATCGGGCACGTTATGAGGGGGGAGCGGTACGAGTTCCTCCGACTTGAGAACCAAGCCGTATACGTACGACTCGTGAACCTATAAAAGACAACTGTTGCGAGCGCCGAACAAACCGAAGCAGTAACCGCTTGTTACAATCCATCGAATGTCGGTTTTTCTGACGAACACAAAGGTATCCGTCTGTCTAGTTTGGACGACGATCTTGGTAAGATCATCGCTCTGTCTGTGCTTACAACGGTAAGTAGACATCTACTCTAATTCAGTTTTATTTCGATCTAATAAAGGCAGCCTTCTAAGTGATATTTATAAAAATTACTTATTATTATTTTCGTAAACATTAAAAATGGAATTTATGTTTTTCTTTGTAAAGCTCGTTGCATTCAAAATCTAATAATACATAATACGAATTCTATCAATAGCCGGCTTGTGGCTTAGTCAGTTAGTTTCGATTTTCAAAGCTACGACGCTCCTAATAAAGTGGATGCTGATGATACCATATAATAATATGTCAAATGGCGCCATTCATCTTGAGCAACCCACTTTTTAAGACATTTGTTGTGATTATTGACATTAAAAAGAAATATTTATTTGTCAGAAGAAAAAAAAATATTTAAAATATAGAATTAAGAATTTGTATTGAAGATGGAACAAAGTCAGTGTATCCCCATACTTATATATTAGGATTAAGCCTCGTAATAATGCAATGTCATATATGCCTATTTGTATTCCTGTGTCAAAGAATGCGCTAAAATAAATAAATGCTTCTAGACGTGTAGATATCCAAGACCTCAAAAGCCTTCAAATGTATTATCAAATTAAGCTGCCAACATTGTGCTAATGGAAGCAGTAAAATTCGATATTCTGAGAAAAGACGCACTCGGCAAAGTATTCGAAATCACGTAACATCCAATGAACGCATTCGACCAGAGACGTAGCAAAGTTAGTTGCGGTTCTCACACTCGTCTACTTATGGTCTAGCAGAACAATTTTTAATAAAAAGTCTAAGACATAACTGGGATTTTGTCCGAAAGGATTGAGAGATTACTTGGAATAATAAATAAAAATCCACTTTTATCATTAATACACACATGGGACGAAGCCCTAATTTAAACATCATCATCATTGTCCGACGTCGTGACCGTCGTCTAGTGGTTGTGGTTCATTTCACAAAATCACAAAATTTGAAAAAAGGTTGGAATAAAATGTTAGGCTTGGTGGAAAATTCTCAAACTGAAAGTGGAAATTTGGAACAAAATAATATATCCGACATGCTTAATATGCTAAAAGACCTCAATTGCCATGAATGTGATGAAAAACACGTTCGAGAAGAGATGAGTCCCGATGATGCAGATCTGAGGCACCAAATCATGCAGAATAGCGAAATTATAGACCTCCTGACTGTTAAAGATAATGCAAGCACCTCATGTGATGGATCTCATCGTTGACCTATGTCCCCCAATTAATTAGGATAATCGTATTTAGAAATTCAGTTCAAAAAAATATTTTACATTTCATGATATCTATAAGATGCTGCTTTTGGAATTTAATAAATATTGTTGTCAGTGACGGGTCTACATTATAATTTTGGGAGGGATTCAAACTGAGCATTATATTTAGAAATTCAGTTTAAATAAATATTTGACGTTTCATTATATCTCTAAGAGGGTGCTGTTGGAATTTATTAATTGTTGTTATCAGTGGCGGCTTCACATTATAATTTTGGGATGGGTTCAAACTGATGATTTTATTTAGAAATTCAGTTTAAAAAAGTGTTTTACTTTTCATGAAATCTTAAGACGCTGCTTTTGTAATTTAATAAATCTTGTTATCAGTGGCGGGTCTACATTATAATTTAGAGAGGCGTCCAAACTGATTATTTTATTTAGAAATTCAGTCTTAAAACTGGGGGGCTGAAATTTTGCTCGCATATAGTACAGTGTTTTATGCTTCGAATGATATTTGTGCCATGCCTCCAACTGTTATAAAACATATATTAAAGATGGGGTGGCGATCCCGTCCACGAATAGGCAACTCGTTTTTGGCGTCATGTCTCCTCTGTTGGTGGTGTAAATGATGTAGCAGCGTAAAGCGTTTACATCTACCATTTTGTCTTCCCATACGAAACTGTCCCACCACAATTTTAATTTAATTCTCAGTTCTAATGCTTCAAACTTTGGTATTATAATCTACCATAGTCCATAATGATTAGGATTTTATTGCATTTCCTGAATCGTTATCAATACATTTTCAATACTCTTTTATTCAAATAGCCTTGCCAATGATAGACAAATTGTTGATATTTTGATTTAATAACAAAAACATAGCAAGATAAGTGTCCTGAGACGTTTGGAGCATTTATGATCATTCATTACGGTTTTCGGTTTTACGAGAGTAAGGCCTTTTCGTTACAATATATAATCAGATTGATACTTTCTTTATAAATAGATCCGGCCCTTCGCATGTATTTTTGTTTTGTGCGCTTTGTATAACCGGAAACCCTGTAAGGTGTGCCATGCTCGGATAAATGTTAAAACAACAGATATTTTTAGAAAACATGTGCATGAAAAATGTGGAATGTTTCAAATATGACATATATGAAGCTACTAAACACAATAATTTCATGAAATAATATCAGAACAAACAAATTAAAGATCATATGAAAATATATTTACAAATTACCTTTACATGTAATCTTGTACGTAAACAAGCACTAAAACCTAAACTATGTATCTATATGTTAGAGAATATGCTCCTTGTTCAAATATAAACAAAACTGCTATCGAGTTTTGTTTAGTTTTCAAATGTGTTTTTCTTTTGAAAAGCTTTCATGCACCGTGAAAGCATTTCAATTGTTTACACATCGAGTGAGTTTTTAAAATCGCGCTTCCTTTTATTTTTTTTGTAATTTTTCGCACATGAATCTCTCAATTGCTACAAATATCTCACACTCCGAGTGTTATGCATGATAGATTTTAATCTCCATTAAAACCTCAATTTCCGTTAGATGGAAACATTATGTCCGATTAATGTGCATATAGTAAAGAATAAATGAAACAGAAATGTTATTGGATAAAATAATATCAAAGATGAGTGGTGCATATTTAATAGTTAAAAAGATATTGGCTCTATTATCAAAAAATCTCTGCATTGGTTACCGCGGTAACCGTAAATAAACATATCAACACGTGTAGTAACCGAACATCAATTTAATTTTTCATAAATTAAATTGATGATCAATTTAATTTTTCACTATAATATAAGTTTTAAATCAAATGGATGTTCTAAGTTGGTTCACACCCTCTACTAAATCCGCGACTGAGTAGTAAAAAAGACATTTAAATACATGTAATGTTAACTATTGTGTAGTTGTTGTACAGAAAGCTTACTAAAAGCGACAAAATATTACAACTAAAGGCATTCTAAACCTGTTACAGAATTTAATCGCATGAATGCAAGTAGTAGGTGACCCCGGATTCTGGCGCGCCGCCAAGACATTACGTTAACTCATTCTAAACGAAAAGTCAAGATGGCGCTGACGTTGCAAATGACAGCTGTCATTTAAAATTCAATATGCCTGACGACGTAGCATTTCCGGTTGACAAAAATTTGGTGCGAAAATTTTGGATCGAAAAAATTTGAATTTTTCCAAAATTAAAAATTTAATTTTGGATGGAAAATTTAAAAATTTAATTTTTGAATCGAAACTAGATTTAACGTAGCATTTTCGGTTTCAATTTCCGTTAGATGGAAACATTATGTCCGATTAATGTGCATATAGTAAAGAATAAATGAAACAGAAATGTTATTGGATAAAATAATATCAAAGATGAGTGGTGCATATTTAATAGTTAAAAAGATATTGGCTCTATTATCAAAAAATCTCTGCATTGGTTACCGCGGTAACCGTAAATAAACATATCAACACGTGTAGTAACCGAACATCAATTTAATTTTTCATAAATTAAATTGATGATCAATTTAATTTTTCACTATAATATAAGTTTTAAATCAAATGGATGTTCTAAGTTGGTTCACACCCTCTACTAAATCCGCGACTGAGTAGTAAAAAAGACATTTAAATACATGTAATGTTAACTATTGTGTAGTTGTTGTACAGAAAGCTTACTAAAAGCGACAAAATATTACAACTAAAGGCATTCTAAACCTGTTACAGAATTTAATCGCATGAATGCAAGTAGTAGGTGACCCCGGATTCTGGCGCGCCGCCAAGACATTACGTTAACTCATTCTAAACGAAAAGTCAAGATGGCGCTGACGTTGCAAATGACAGCTGTCATTTAAAATTCAATATGCCTGACGACGTAGCATTTCCGGTTGACAAAAATTTGGTGCGAAAATTTTGGATCGAAAAAATTTGAATTTTTCCAAAATTAAAAATTTAATTTTGGATGGAAAATTTAAAAATTTAATTTTTGAATCGAAACTAGATTTAACGTAGCATTTTCGGTTGACAAAATTTGGTGCGAAAATTAAATGTTTGATCTAAAAACTAACTAGATTTAAAAATGTTACTACAATTAAAACAAAAAAGTTGCTCTCTTAATTAAAAATTCAATATTGCCATACATTTGAAAATAATTGAGGAGCGCTGACATTTGTGGTGTCTAATATAAATTGTCGCATGCGTTTGATAACCAAGATGACGAATCACCTGAGGTTATATAATCAAAAAATAACTAGATGATCACTAAATTGAAAACAAAAAGTAACTAGATTTGTAACAATATGTGGGATCTAAAATAAATAGTCACACGCATTTGCGTTCGATAACCAAAATGGCGGATCATTTGAGGTTATGCAAACAAAAAATAACTAGATTTGCCACTAACAAAAAGATTTTTTACTAGATTTTAACTCGTTCAAGATGGCGGGACATTAAATGGATCGAAATATTAATTGTTAATTTTAATAACTACTTACAAGCAAATCAAATAAATTTAAAATCATATCAACTTAGAATCAAATCTACTTAGAAGCAAATCAAAACAACTTAAAATCGAATCGAATCAACTTAAAATAAAAAAAAACTCTAACCAAGTCAATTTAAAATTCAAGGCAGCTTAAAATCAAATCAACTTAAAATTAAATCAACCTAAAATAACAATTTAAAATCGAATCAAGTTACAATCAAATCAAGTAAATTTAGAATCAAATCAACTTAAAATAAGGAAATGTACCATTCTAATAGTGATATGTAGCATTCTAAGAATGATATGTTGCAATAAATTTTATATTATAAAAAAATCAAATCATATCAATTTAGAATTAAATAAAACCAACTTAAAACAAATCAAACTTAAAAGCAAAACAATTCAACTTAAAATCAAATTACCTTAAAATTAAATCAAATAAACTTAAAACCAAATCAACTTAGAATCAAATCTACTTAGAAGCAAATCAAAGCAACTTAAAATCGAATCGAATCAACTTAAAATAAAAAAAACTCTAACCAAGTCAATTTAAAATTCAAAGCAGCTTAAAATCAAATCAACTTAAAATTAAATCAACTTAAAATAACAATTTAAAATCGAATCAAGTTACAATCAAATCAAATAAATTTAGAATCAAATCAACTTAAAATAAAGTAAATTTAGCATTCTAATAATGATATGTAGCATGCTGATAATGATATGTAGCATTCTGAAGATGTAAATGCAGCATTCTAATAATGATATGTAGCACTCCAAGAATGATATGTCGCAATAAATTTTATGTTATAAAAAAATCAAATCATATCAATTTAGAAGAAAATAAAACCAAGTTAAAAGCAAAACAATTCAACTTAAAATCAAATTACCTTAAAATCAAGTCAAATAAACTTAAAACCAAATCAACTTAGAATCAAATCTACTTAGTAGCAAATCAAAATAACTTAACATTTAATCGAATTAACTTAAAATAAAAAACTCTAACCAAGTCAATTTCAAATCAAAACAGCTTAAAATCATCAACTTAAAATTAAATCAACTTAAAATAACAATTTAAAATCGAATCAAGTTACAATTACATCAAATAAATTTAGAACCAAATCAACTTAAAATAAAGTAAATGTAGCATTCTAATAATGATATGTAGCATGCTGATAATGATATGCAGCATCCTGAAGATGTAAATGCAGCATTCTAATAATGATATGTAGCACTCCAAGAATGATATGTTGCAATAAATTTTATATTATAAAAAAATCAAATCATATCAATTTAGAATTAAAGAAAATCAACTTAAAAGCAAAACAGTTCAACTTAAAATCAAATTACCTTAAAATCAAGTCAAATCAACTTCAAACCAAATCAACTTAGAATCAAATCTACTTAGGAGCAAATCAAAACTACGTAAAATTTAATCGAATCAACTTAAAATAAAAAAACTCTAACCAAGTCAATTTAAAATCAAATCAGCTTAAAAACAAATCAATTTAAAATTAAATCAACCTAAAATAACAATTTAAAATCGAATCAAGTTACAATCAAATCAAATAAATTTAGAATCAAATCAACTTAAAATAAGGAAATGTAGCCTTCTAATAATGATATGTAGCATTCTAAGAATGATATGTTGCAATAAATTTTATATTATAAAAAAATCAAATCATATCAATTTAGAATTAAATAAAACCAACTTAAAATCAAATCAAACTTAAAAGCAAACCAATTCAACTTATAATCAAATTACCTTAAAATTAAATAAAATAAACTTAAAACCAAATCAAATCTACTTAGAAGCAAATCAAAACAACTTAAAATCGAATCGAATCAACTTAAAATAAAAAAACTCTAAACAAGTCAATTTAAAATCAAATCAGCTTAAAATCAAAGCAACTTAAAATTAAATCAACTTAAAATAACAACTTAAAATCGAATCAAGTTACAATCAAATCAAATAAATTTAGAATCAAATCAACTTAAAATAAAGTAAATGTAGCAGTCTAATAATGATATGTAGCATGCTGATAATGATATGTAGCATTCTGAAGATGTAAATGCAGCATTCTAATAATGATATGTAGCATTCTAATAATGATATGTTGCAATAAATTTTATATTATAAAAAAATCAAATCAAATCAACTTAAAATAAAAAACTCAAAGCAAGTAAATTTAGAATCAAATCAAATCAGCTTGAAATGAAATCAAACCAACTTAAAATTAGATCAACTTAAAATCGAATCAATTTAAAATCGAATCAACTTACAATAAAAAATAAAATCAAGTCAACTTAAAATCAAATCATCTTAGAATCAAATCAACTTAAAATCAAATCTACTTAGAAGCAAATTCTATTCAAAGCAATCTACAAGAATAATCCATTCTAATAGCATTCTAATAATGATATGTAGCATTCTGAAGATGTAATTGTAGCATTCTGAAGATGTAAATGTACCATTCTAATAACCATTTCTAGCAATAAATTTTAAACAAAAATTATTCAAATTGATCAACTTAAGATCGAATCAATTTAAAATCGAATCAACTTACAATAAAAAATAAAATCAAGTCAACTTAAAATCAAATCATCTTAGAATCAATTCAACTTAAAATCAAATCAACTTAAAATCAAATCAACATAAAATCAAATCCACTTCAAAGTAAATCTACTTAAAAAGAAGCAAATCAAATCAAATTAATTTAAAATCAAATCAGATCAACTTAAAATCAATTCAACTTAAAATAAAATGAACTTAAACTGGCACGAAACAGTATTATGAACAATTTTGATTATATTAAGGTGTTTATATATGAATATTTACAAGTTCAATGAAAACGACTTTTCAATACGAATTCATCATCAGTACAAAAATAAACTAAAAATTCAATATAACTATTATGAACAATTTTGATTATTTTAAGGTGATTATATATGAATATTTACAAATTCAGTGTAAACGACGTTTCGATACGAATTCATCTTCAGTACAAGAATAACCTATGTACAGGGGTGTACTAAAATTTTTCGAAAAATGTGTCTTAATTATAATATTTTCAAATATCTTATAAATCGATTTTAGACAAATAAATGAAACAATTACATATAATAACTCATATTTATTCTAAGTTTAATCTCAACTAGGGTTCGATATGAATCTTCGGTACAAAAGTATAAATACATCTTCAGTACATAGACATACAAGAGGTAGCTAATAATAATCAGCTAGCATAATAATTCAAACAGGTATAAACGGGACGAAACAGTATTATAAACAATTTGGATTATATTAAGCTGTTTATATATGAATATTTACAAGTTCAATCTCAACGACGTTGAAAATCGAAATCTAGTTGAAATCGAAATCCAGTTCATCCAGTTGAATTCGAAAAATAATAACTTCACGTATTATATCAATTTTCACGTTGATTAAAATAACTTATTGGCGAATCGAAGAACTATCGCGTTTGTGCTTCCAGTTACAGGAATTTTCTATAGAATCTAGTTAATATTACATTCATTCGTATGTAAAACACGCACAAATTCTGAAGATTAATAAAAAATTTTGAATAGCAAAACAATTAGTTTTTTGATAATAATAGCAAAACAATTAGTTATAACTAATTGTTTTGCTATTATTATCATTTTTTTTATTGACCCTCAGAATTTGTGTACGCAATAACGGAGTAATATATTAAAGTTTATTGTTCTTAATATTTATAACTTCATAGATATGACTCAACCCCCGATTTTAATTAACCGTAAATGAGTAGCTTCTATTTATAATTCAAAATTTTTTGGGATGATTCCATTGCCATTCGCCATTATTAAAAACAGCAAATATAAAGTATCAAACTAGAGATAATGCGAGTTCGTATATTATTTGTTCTTATAATTAGAACTTGACCTGTCTTCTACATCTTTAGGATGTTAATAGAATTAATTAATTGAACGATGGATGGTTATCGAAAATATTGTTGGTTGTTCCAACCAGTTAGTGAGTACGGAGATAAGAAATATATAGTTGATGGTGTGAAATAAATTGTTGAAGATATGATAAAATTGCTGACAAAGATTGAACTGGTGCGCACGAAGAATTTACTCATATCCACGTGTAGAGCCATCCTTTGCCTAGAGTGGGTGCTAAAGGCATGCCCCCTAGAGCTGAGGGTGGAATTGGGAAACCGGGTGGAACTGGGTTTTGCCCACGATTCATGAAAAGGACCTAATCATTTAAAGAGGATTATGTCAGTCAAAACGTGCGAATTTGTTCACTAAAAAACGAATATCACAAGACTCAAATGCGTCTGGTGAATGCTGGATTGAGAAGATCGTTTTATGTGAAATAAGGTGGCAAGAAGACGCCTCTGAACACTGGCACTTTTCGTAACTTGCCGCTTCAATGGTCGTGAGTTGAAAACAACTTCTGCTAAAAATCTTAGGAAGTGTTGAACTAAAATCAATGGAAAAGCATCTTTGATCAAACTTAAGTAAATTCGCTGCATGAAATTTATGAAAACATAAGTTGGTCCTCCCATCAGAATAAAGTGCAAGCAAAAGATGCTACAAGAGCTACCCTTTCAACTATATAAGTAGCCAATGAAAATATAACTCGTAGGTACCGAAGCATAAAATTAATATTACTGGAAGTAATAAGTATAACGAATAAATATTAAGTGGTTTTGGTGCAAGGCCGTACCAGCCTACTTTATCAAACCTTTTGCTGTGTATGTGTGCATCGAGTACCCCTTTACTAAGTTGCGATATACCAGCATTTGCGTCACGCTATATGTTCTTTCCACTTCAACGGGGTTAAACATTTAATTTTTTCTTCTCAGACATATAAATTTACTACTCGTTGAGGAGAGTCAAGTTTCTCAATATGTTTTAATAAAAAATGTGTCCAGATTAATCGGAAGTCAGCATACACGATATGGTCATTTTATACATTTATGTGATGGCTGTTTAAAGTTTATCTCTACTGAGGAACAGTTGAACCGTCACATTAAATTTAATTGTAATCATGTTTGAATTAGCTTACCAACAACAGACATGATTCAATATAAGTCTGGAATGGAAAGATCGATCAATATTTTGTAATTTGAATATATTGTTATTTGTCATTTGAATATTTTCGTCATGTTCTGTACCCTGGATGTCAACAGATCATAGTCACTGTGTTGTACAAATGGGAAATAAAAACAACTCACATCATCAGAACGTCAGGTTTAAAAAATGGACTGTATATATTTCCGTAAAATACTGCAAGGAGCTGGAGTCCTGCAAAATAAGGTCTGCTCTCAGATACGGCGAAATCTCAAATAGGGAAGGCATTCTTCACCAATGAGAGGATTTCACGGTTGCGATCGCGGTCACATTTCGATCCCATTTCCAACCGTCCCAACGCTGCCAAACATACGCCTGTATGTTTTCTTCAAAGGAAAAGTCAAAATCAATACGGCCAGCTAATCCTCGGGATCTTCTACAGCCGCAGACGATGAAGCATTTCGAAGGGGACGGATTTAGCTTCAGCAATACTGGGCGCTGGCGTATTGAGCATAAGCTGTTTCCTGATCTCCAAAACAAGGACATTTCAACGGAAATTTCCTAGAATATATTTCCAATGAATCTACTGTGTGATGCATTTTGTAGCGAAAGATCGGGGAAAGTCGATACAACTTGCTCCAAACAAAAAGCGAGTTCGTGATTGTACTGAGGTGAAAAGATAAATGTTTTGTTGCACAACAAAAGCTGCAAAAGCTGCATGCAATAGCATGTTACATAGATTACTCACAGTCCCTATGAAAGAAAAAAACTATTAACGAATTAAAAATTATTTGTCAAATTATAGTTATCACTTCCAACAATTTCTCTATAGAATTTGAGAAAAATCAAATCCGAAACCTGGGTTCACACCACACTATAATCTTGTTATCGGATTGACATACTCCATGTAAATTAATTAAATTAATTGATAAATTAACATATAAATGATCCTCTATTATAACACAAATTGACCAATTAATTACATTTAATTCTATAATTGATTAACGAGAAAATTTTTTATGTTTAATCCCCAATGCATGGAAAGAACTTAAATTTGTGACAGCAAATGTTGCATATTTACATTCAAAACTAATTTTGCGGTAATGCGACGAAACATCTAGCACACAAACAGCGAGAAGTCGCAAAAATAGTCATGCATTCTTACAATCATACGAAGAAGCATTATTTCGCAAGTGACACAGCTTTACACCGATATCGAATACAAATGAATTTTATCATTATTATTTTCTTAAGGAAGCGTAAATGACGCTTCGGCATTTACATACCAATTTTCCTATTCGTGGATTTTATAATTGAAAGGGAAACTTTTTAACAAATCTTCGCTTACTTTTAGCCTGATTCGAACACAACTAATGTCCTCATAGAATTTCGACGGGGAGACAATGCAATATTGTTTCAGAAATTTATCTCAAGGCACACTCAAGCGAGCTATTAACTACAGGAAGTACCGCTAGTCAGCCGACCATCAGAGCTACTTCTTCTCAGTTAATGTGATATAAAAACAACCCTCCCAAGCCAGCGTTAACCGAATAACGTCATAAGTATACATGAATAACTGTCGCTGGCCGATGCTGCATATACCGATATAATGTGTATATTATTTCTTTTAATTTATGCTCTTCGTGTATTGGATATTATTATCGCTATAATTTAAACTCCCATGGGGACACTCTGTTGTATGGATAACCGTAACAAGGCACAACGTAAGGTGTGGCTACTTCCACACTTTCTGTGTCGAGTAGTAAAATATGAGCATGGCTGTTGGCCTACCAGCAGGGGCGTATTAAGCATTTAAAATTAGTTCCTGTCTTCGAGCCGTCGAGAGCAGCCCAATCGACTTAGCAGCAGCATCAACCTATCCAGAGGCATTCAGCGACAATCGCCTTCCGTCACACGTTTTGGTAAGGAATATCTGATAGCTTGCATTGTATTAATTATATTGCATGTGCTTTTGAATAGCTTCTTCCTGTCCTTTTCCTGCAATCAATTTCCGAAGATACTAGAGGGCACGCTTTTAACGGTGTGTCGTGAGGTTAGTCGTAGTCACTCGACAACAGTAACAGCAACTCAATCTGTTGTATTATGCGTGAATAGGGTTGGATTATGTGCCTAACTTGGTTTGCCGCGGAGTTACAGATGGACTTGACAACAGTAACAGCTGCGCAATCGCTGTGTTAAGCGTCTACAGTATTCTGTTCGCCACACCGGGTAGAATGCATACTATTAGCGTAAGCTACTGGTAGTCGCTTAAGTAACAGTAGCGCCTCCCACTTTGGTTCGAATACACCGTCCGCCGGACCTGGTAAAGTGTATACTCACAACAAACCTGCCGTAAAGTTGATGGCAGTCACGCAGCAAGGGTAACAGCATCGCAACCAGCTGTGTTACATATCTGTAGAGTGGGTGCTTCTAACTAGTGTGTGCGCAGGGTTAGAGGTACTAACTAGATGACAGTAACAGCATCGCAACCTGTTGTGTTACGATGCTACCGTATCTCCGTTCACAACATAACGTGTATACTTCTAACAAACGTGCCGTAGGATTGGTGGCAGTCACTCAGCAAAAGTAACAGCAGCGCAACCAGCTGTGTTGCATATCTGTAGAGTATGTGCTTCTAACTAGTGTATGCGCGGGGTAGGGGCTGGTCACTAGACAATAGTAACATCAGCGATCCTATCATATATTTTCCCCTCCGTAAATAACTGTTAGCTGCTTTCCGTATTATTATTTTATCGCCGCATTTGAATTTTGCTTTATCAGCGCCGCTAATATTTTCGCTTAGCATCGTTTTTTTATAATTATTGCACTGCCGATTTGATAACAGACGTTTTTGTTAAATGTGTAATGTTGTTTTCATTTATTAGCATTAAGTTCACTTGAGTTACACCTACTCGCAAAATCTAGGACACCTGGTTAACTTACCACTGAGCATACCAATGCCCTCAGAAAGCTATTGAGGTCCGAAACAACAACATCATCAGTGCGAAGTGCGATCTCACTTTTAACAGACTTGGCGCCCGAGAAAGGTTCCTGAAAACCAGATTATTCTAATATCTGTTTACGCCATTACGGTGACAAACGCTTAGACTCCCCATTAGCAGCGTCGCGAGTGAGACTTCTATTAGCATCTATGTCTATAAGCGATAGTACGTCCTAACTTATTATAATAATTAAGATAAGCGAATTTCTATCCTTAACCCTGAATTATCTCATGCAATGAACATTTGATGTTACAAATATGCAGAATAAAAAATAAAAGCTGTATAGTTGTCATAAACATAACCTGTATCCTGCTTGAAAAACATAAATTCTGTAACAAACATCGAACAAAATATGATATTTTTCATTACCGTTTTATGGTACCGTCTCATATAAAGTACAGAACCTCATCAGAAAACAAAATCACAAAATTACCTATTCCAATCCTTATAATCTTAAAAAATCAAAATGGAGTTTATAAATTGGAATGCTCTTGTGGTGCCGAATAAATAAATCAGACAGAGAAAAACTTTAAAGTGCTAAGTAATGAACACTTAAGTGCTATTAAATATAAAAAAATAGTTCTAACTTTGCCGACGAAACGAAACTGGCCATAGCTTTGTCCAAAGTCGATTTCTTTCAGTGCTGCATTGACTAAATAAGTGGAAAAAATAAAATTTTGCATAAACTGTAGAAATATCATAGTCTACCAAAAATAAAATCCATTTAAATTTGAATGACAAAATGAATTTTCAGGCACAGGAATTTTTTAGAAATTTAGCTCTCACTAAATGGTAGGCTATGTTTGAAAAAACAATACAATATTTGAAGTTCAACAGGTTTAAATTCAAACAATAAGAAATCAATAGAATAAATTTCACTTATATAAATATAATCAAAAATATTAAGTAGATTTAACTGTAGATAAATGTAAATGTTTCAAATATGTAACACAGGTTGCAGCTCATGCTTTAACCTTAGTTTTAGTTATCATCAAAACATGTAAGTAACAACACCTCTGAGGATGGCTAGTATGTAGCCGTAGGAGGATGGCTAGTATGTAGCCGTAAGTATACTTAAGGAATAAGTTATCAAACTATAGTGATATAGACAAACGACTTTGTTTATTATTACTGTTAACTGATAGTTCAATTTTCACGTCCAACGTAGTAGTTACTAATGGAAATAAAAGGTTTGGGATTTTGGACAACTCTGCGTTTATTATGTTTGATTACATCAGTCGACGTTTCGACCTCACTTCTAGGTCACCCTCAGAACTAAAACCAAATATTATGTTATTCTATTATCTATGTTTAGTTATTGTGACTTATAAAATCTTGTGACAAAGTGAAATTTAAAACTGTGGACCTTTGGCCCTTACTTTTTACAACAAGGGATAACTGCACCAAGAAGTAATCATGGGGTTGCGTGGTCAATATAATTAATAATGTTGTAAGAAGAAATTGGTAAACGTCAAAGTAAAAGAAATTTGTAAGGGTAATCAAACAGAATAAACGCAGACTTGTCATATATCCGAAGAGTTTTATTTTCATCAGTAACTACTACGTTAGATGTGAAAATTATTAATAAAAATATATCGAACGGATCGCAATGAAAATTATTAAGGATGTAGAACATTGTATTCCACACAAAAATTTGATATTGCTAGATCCAACATTACGAATAGAATAACAAATTTTTTATATCATTATAAGTTTCACGATAAAAGCAAAGCACATTTTTATGTCAAAAGTTTCAAAGAAGCAAATAGGTTCTTGAAACAGAAAGATGACCTATCGATTTTGTCAGCGGACAAGAGAAAGAAGACGATGTCTGTGATTAAGTTAGAGTACATGGATAAAATGGCCATTTTAGTCAATGATATCTCTGTATATCAAACTGTGTCGTTTGATCGTACATCCAGATTTCAAAAATAGCCCAACACAATTGTAAATGATTTATTAGACAAAAAATACATTTCAGACATAGACAATTCCCAAAATAAACAATTAAAATTACACAATGCCGTTTGCCTTAAACTTTTTGGATTACCTAAAACGCATAAAGAGGGAAGACCTATTTCCTCTTGTATAGGTTCTCCAAATTACAAACTTTCAAAATTTATATCGAACATATTTTTTATTTTCGCGAACATATTTTCTAATCACCCCCCCCCCCCCCCCCCCGCCCCCCCCCCTCCCCCCCACCCCGCTAAAAGTGCCAACAAAAAAAAACAAAAA
Organism: Adranes taylori; assembly: GCA_009867245.2. Classification (NCBI taxonomy): domain Eukaryota; kingdom Metazoa; phylum Arthropoda; class Insecta; order Coleoptera; family Staphylinidae; genus Adranes; species Adranes taylori. The sequence continues at coordinate 15,263 of WYDF02256876.1, forward strand.
AAAAAAAAAAACAAAA
>WYDF02256887.1:0-19786 GCA_009867245.2 Adranes taylori
CGTTTCTGAGAGTCCTTACATTGATGGTTTTGAAAACCTGTCTGATCCGTTCCTGCATATCTTGTTTTGTTGTTGCATGTGTTTTATATACTTCGCTCTTTACATAACCCCATAAGAAAAAATCACCCTGTAAGGAACACCCTGTATACATGAAAATATTTTTAGTTTATGTAGCTTAAACTTCTGCTTTGGAAATTTTTCTCCATATAATATGATACAGGAGCAATTGGACTTGGACACACTACTGGGACACCCGGTATATATATATATATATATATATAATACACACATATGAAAAACTCAATTTTTTATTTATTTAATATTTATGACATTTATTTACTAAATACTGAAGTAATACATTTCTGTGACGATTCAAGATTCTACGAGTAAAATATGACAGCTCCAACGTCCACAATAAAATAAAGAAAACAAAGAGAAGGTATCAAAGGCGAGGTGCAGGAGTAATCTTGGACATGGAAGGTTACATTACTGAAACAGACCAGAAACTCGTATGGTGGAGACAGTACATGGAGGAGATCTTCAGAGACGAAAGCAGCGAAAGCAAGGACGACGTGATTGCAGAGACTGGCCATGTAGGGCATCATCACACACCAAGAAGTAGAATCATGTATCAATCGACTGAAAAACAAGACTCCCGGGCCAGATCAGATACACGGAGAATTTTTCAAACTATTGATCCCAGAATAAGTAAATCTACTGACCACTCTATTCAAAAAAATTTATACAGGCGGCCAAATGCCAAATAATTGGCTGTTGTCACCATTCATTCGGCTCCCCAAAAAGGCGAACGCGACCAAATGTTCTGATCGCAGAAGAAACAGTATAATGAGCCACGTCCTAAAATCTTCCTTAATATCATCCAATCACGCATATATAGAAAACTTGACGAGAACATAGATGGCACTCAGTTCTCGAGAAAATAAGCATTCAATAAAGTTCAAATCAATAAACTCATCTCAATTTTAAGGGAAGCAGGAATCGACGACAGAGATACCGAGGTGATATCAAAATTATATCTCCAACAAAAGGCCATGGTAGGAGTTGAGAACAAACCATCTGAACAGTTTAACGTAAGGAAAGGGGGGTACGTCAGGGGTGTATTCTGTCACTTCTGCTATTCAATGTGTATTCAGAACATCTGTTTAAGGAGGCACTGGACATATATTAAAGAAGCCCATCTTGTGTGTTGATCCACATGGAGAACATAGAAGATGGGCTTGTAATAAACGGAGAAATAATAAACAACCTGAGCCATGCAGGTGGTAGCGTTCTAATGACCGATACTGCTGAAGGGCTTCATAGACTCATAAACCGAGTAACTACAGATATGGTATGAAGATAAACTGCAAGAAAACTCAAACGTTGACCATCAGTAAGATTCACATCGACAATCTTCAGTTTACTGCTAGCAACGTAGCTCTCACAATGGCCAAGACAGTTACATACCTGGGCTGCACTCTAAATAAAGACTGGGACCACTCTCGAGAAATAAGGTGGCGAATTGAAAAAGCAAGAGGTGTATTTAATAAAATACAAAATATACTATGCAACCTTTCCCTAAAAATTCGAATTAGAATTTGAGTTTGAAATGTTACGTACTCTCAACCCTTCTGTATGGTGCTGAAGCGTGGACACTTACTGATGCGTCATGACAACACATAGATGCATTTGAGATGTGATGCTATCATCGCATGTTGAGGATTTCATGGGTGCATCACGTGTGAAATGAAAGGGTCCTGCAACTCATCAATGTAGAAATGGAATATCTGGCAAACGTCAAACGTAGAAAACTGGAATACTTCGGACATATGCGGAAGGAGAAATACCATCTACGTAACTTATGCTACAAGGAAAATAGAAGATGGAAGATGAACAGGACGGAGACGAATATCATGGTTGCGAAATATACGAACATGGATCGAAATAATAGTTGTAATATAGACCAAACTGGCAGCCAACGTCCAAAGATGGTAAGTACTTCAAGAAGATAATTTGAAGAGAACGTGATCCATAAGAACAATACCGTAACAGTAACAGACCGTAATATAAATCAAATGAAAAGAATATGAAAAAAATGCAATACATATCAGAACTAAAAAGTTATGATAACAAAGTAATAATAAGCATATAACACTATTTGAATTTCTTCTCCAAGAATTTATTTTTATTAAACGTATCCTTAAATTTCGAATTCAAATGACAGATTAGACCTGCTTCTTTTTATTTCTTCATTTAACTTAAAGTAATATTATTTGAACACCAATGTTATAATCAGTGGTTAGTTATTTAAATAAGCCATTTAATTTAGGTTATAATAATAATACGATCAAAACAGGAAAACCTCGGTCGATAGCCTTTCTTGCAATAAAGATATTATTATTAATACGATCTTTATTGTCATAAAATTCTGACCCTGCTTACATTAATGAATTCTAAATTAACAAAAAATTTCAATTAAAAATTGAAAAATGAATTAACCAACTTCAAACTAAAATTGGAAAATAAAACAACAAGAAATGCATTATTATCCCCCTTTACCCCGTTCTCTAATAATTTTTCCATTACTCCTCAGCACACTAAGATTACCAGTCAACTCCCTTTCTTTCTCTGAGTATACAATTCCCATATATTCCTCAATCGAGTGCTCCAATTTATCTTCATTTCGCCCACTAATTCTACATACTCTCACTTTTCATCATCCAGCATCTATTACACCTTTCCTCACTCCCATATCTGAAACGCGCCATCATTCGTTTTCTCTTCATACTCACTTTAGGAAACATGTATTCCGGTAACCCTTCACCATTACTGATATCTTTATACCTATTATTATATCTAGTGTTCCTCAATCGTCCCCACCTTTCTTGCAATTCCACATCATTCATCCTCACTTCCACTTTATTTGCCACCTCATCCACATCCACCATCGTCTCGATCCATCTTTCCACCGACCGGCTTATTCTTTCATATGCTTTCTTTCTCTTATACATTCATTTATGCATATCCCGTTCCTTTCATCCCTTAACACTTTCAAGTATGTTCCCTTAACCAATCTATCACTTTCATCCATCATTACGTTTTTCTCTTATCTTGCTATTTTTATCATTCCTTTGTTCCAACATTTGTACTTTCCGCACTCAACAATTTCACTCGGCGTTGAATGTGCTACTACAATTATTTTCTTTAGCATTCCATCTATCACCTCTCCATTTTTTCTCTTTCTTTCACTCACCATATTTCCGCGCCGTGCATCATTATACTCGTCAGACAGATCTCCATTATCAGCATTCTCATTTTTATTTTATTTGTATAAACAGTACAATAAAAGTTTGTATATAAAAAAGTAAATACATAAAAATTCGTGGACGTGATCTCCACCCCATCTTTCATATACTGGAAGTCCTACGTTTTGTTATATCTTGCATAAAACAAAAGTTGAACCTTTTAATTTTGACTGTCACCTTATAAATCATAAATTCAATTTGCGCAAGAGTTCTTTAGGGTAAATTAAACAAAACTTGCGTAACCTATAAATCATCTGTCCTATAAATCACCTATCATTAACCCCCCGGGTCCCGCGTTGCTGTCCGCTTTACCGCGGCCACTCTTGACTGATTATTTTCTTATATTTCCCTACGCCGCTATTGATTCTTTTCGGCTAATTTCGGCAGACTGCCTTAGTCTTGTGAATTCGTCTATGCACGAATTTGCCAACCCATTAATCCCATGGTCCCCATATTTGCCTATGGCGTGGACAGCTTCGCTGACCGCTTAACCGCGGCCTGCGCCCGGTCTTGACTCACTTTTTCCCAGTATTTCACTACGGCGCGGACAGTACTGCTGTCCGATTTGCCATAGTCTACAATCGCTATTAACTCTCTTTTCGGCTGATTTCTAAAAGAGCAGCCTGGCGTGCGCAGCCGCCTTTGCCTTGTGAAATCGTCTATGTACGCATTCGCCAACCCATTAATTCCCCGGTCCCCATACCTGCCCACGGCTCAAACAGCTTCGCTGTTCGCTTTGACGCAGTCTGCTGCCGTTTTTGACTTACTTTTTCCCTGCTGCCGCTTTTGAGTCATTTTTCCCCGTCTACGTTTTGCACAAAATTGAGGTCCCTAGGTCTTACACATGTTTCCCAAGTTTTATTTTTTCAACTTTCATAGGAGATGTTTAAGGTAGTACAATAGCAGGGTTCAAGTAAATTGATCGCAAAGTTTACAAAACAAAAAACACCCTGTATATATGTTAATATGTAATTTTAGAAAAAAATGTTTCGAATAAAATCGAACGGGCTTTAGGCAGACCTATCTTTCACAGCTTCTGAAATATATTTTGAAACTTTGACGTGGCAACGTTGCGTTCTATACACAAGGATTTTTTTATTCGAGCATAATGCCTGCAAATTTTCAGCCTCCTAGTTTGAAAACTATATTTTTTGTGAATAAAATGGCCCATTGCCGCCATATTGATTTAAAAAAAATAAAAATGCACTATTGAGGATTTTTTTTGGGATAAATTGTTCCTTATGACTCTCTCTTCTAATTACGTATTAACGGTTTGTAGTGATTTAAATACAAGAGACGTACTAAGGTGAAATAGAAAAAAATCTCAAAACATGAAGATTTATCCTATATCTTTCTTAAACCTATACGTATTCGTACGTATATGGTATATGAAAGATAGAAAAGTAAGTAAGATATACAAAATCTGTATAAACTAAACTAAAATATGATATATTAGTTGGTAGCTACAGACACTGTTTTAAAGTTTGTAATTGACCAATATGTTATTTATTTGACATTTATTAAAAAAAATAATGATTGTTGGTGCATAATTAAATCAGCATTTATTTATGAGACTTTGAATGTGTCAATTGACAATGTCGTGATGTTTATATAATAATACTGATAGTGGAAGTGATGAACTGGAAGGAAAAGGGTAGGAATAGAAGGGGATTTTCTGAATATATAATGTAAAATATACAATTTACTTAATTTCAGATGCTTCCTTCATACAAGTTCTGTTAAGTCTGTAATCCATTTTTTTACAATATGTAGTAAGTCTTGTTTGAGATGGATGTTATTTTCATCAAATCTGGTAGAAGATTAAATAAAATTGGTATATGATAAACAAATAATTTCTCTCTACTTCATGTACAAAGTTAGGGTATTCCCTTTATTTCTAGTATCATAATTATGTTCCCGAAAACTTAAAAGTTAAAATATGTTTTGTGTCGGTAGTAAAACTTTAATATCGACAACATGTATAACTGTTTAAAACTTAATAGTTATGTTTCCACAAACAAGCCTCTAGATGAATATCTATGTCGTTTGATTGAAGATGATCTTACTTATCAATTTTTGGGCTACTTCTATTGTTCCTTATGACTCTCTCTTCTAATTACGTATTAACGGTTTGTAGTGATTTAAATACAAGAGACGTACTAAGGTGAAATAGAAAAAAATCTCAAAACATGAAGATTTATCCTATATCTTTCTTAAACCTATACGTATTCGTACGTATATGGTATATGAAAGATAGAAAAGTAAGTAAGATATACAAAATCTGTATAAACTAAACTAAAATATGATATATTAGTTGGTAGCTACAGACACTGTTTTAAAGTTTGTAATTGACCAATATGTTATTTATTTGACATTTATTAAAAAAAATAATGATTGTTGGTGCATAATTAAATCAGCATTTATTTATGAGACTTTGAATGTGTCAATTGACAATGTCGTGATGTTTATATAATAATACTGATAGTGGAAGTGATGAACTGGAAGGAAAAGGGTAGGAATAGAAGGGGATTTTCTGAATATATAATGTAAAATATACAATTTACTTAATTTCAGATGCTTCCTTCATACAAGTTCTGTTAAGTCTGTAATCCATTTTTTTACAATATGTAGTAAGTCTTGTTTGAGATGGATGTTATTTTCATCAAATCTGGTAGAAGATTAAATAAAATTGGTATATGATAAACAAATAATTTCTCTCTACTTCATGTACAAAGTTAGGGTATTCCCTTTATTTCTAGTATCATAATTATGTTCCCGAAAACTTAAAAGTTAAAATATGTTTTGTGTCGGTAGTAAAACTTTAATATCGACAACATGTATAACTGTTTAAAACTTAATAGTTATGTTTCCACAAACAAGCCTCTAGATGAATATCTATGTCGTTTGATTGAAGATGATCTTACTTATCAATTTTTGGGCTACTTCTACTCTCTTCATATGCCTTCGTGCACAACCTCCCCATACTAAGATACCATATGTAATAATTGATTGTAATAATGCGAAGTACACTGCTTTTATCAGCTTTGTTGTAATATGTATTTAAATCTTTTGAACATGTAAGACATACAGTATACGGATTTTGATAGGTATGGCGACTGTTTACAACGAGTCATATTAGATTCGATATCAATACACAAGTATTTATAAAATTCTTGACGTTTTATGAAGGATTATACACTGACATTTGTTTGTAATACAATCGGAGTTATGTACTTTTAACGAATTAATATTAGGTAATCCAGTTTTTTGGGAAAAATGTAACAAATTTACTTTTAGTGACGATCAATGGTAGATTTTTTGTCTAACCAAGACTTTATTGAAGAGATGCAATTTTGTGTCTTGAATAAAACATTTTGCCAGTTGCTGCCCTGTACAAACAAAACTGTGTCATCAGTATAACATATTATACCTGCTTCAATTTTAACATCAAATGTAGTGTTAATATAAATAAGAAACAAGATAGACAGGAGTTATGACTATCTGATATCATACATACATACATACATACCGAAACTCCTATTCCTATCATACATACTGAATTTCAAAATCTTTTCCTCACACACATCTTAACCGTTCCATTGGAACTCTTGCTACCTTTAATATTATCTCTACGTGTTTATTACACTTCCCATTTTTACACATCATAATTCCTAAATACTTATAGCTTTTTACATTCTCAATCTCCAGACCTCCTAATTTAAATTTATTCTTTTTTGCTATCTGTCCCTCCTTTCTTGCATACTATCATTTTTGTTTTTTTCGCATTTACTTGCATACCCTTTTTCACTACATATCTAAAACTCTTTCAGTCGTCTCTTTCATTTTTTCTTTGTGTTAGCCATACATACTATATCATCCGCATATCGCAAAGCCCACAGTTTCTTTCTTCCGACCATCGTCCCTTCATTAACACTTCCAAATTAGATATGTATATGTTAAATAAGCTTCCACTCATTGGGCATCCTTGTCTTATCCTTTTTTTTATTTTAAACCATTCTGACACATTGCTTCCCATTCTTGCTCTAACCTTTGTTCCATCGTACATTTCTCTTATTACCTTTCTTATTCTGCCTTTAATTCCAATTTCTTTCATCCTTTTTCATAGCTTATGCCTTACTATATCTTCAAATGTTCACTTTATGTCCAGAAACAACATGTATAGCTTATCTCCCTTACATAACTCCTGTCTTATCAGATAGTTTATTACTACAATATTACCTACTGCAATTCTACACCTTATATATCCATTCTGGGTTCTCCACAATACACTTTTCTCGTTTAAAAACCTTGTAATTCTTTTGTTCATTATCCTTCCAAGTAATCTGTATAGCCCATTCATTATCATCCTCCTCACTTTCATCTATATCCCCTTCAATTGTAATAAAAAATTGTAATTCATCCTCTCTCCATTGTCCTTCATTCGTGGTTGTCCCATCCATATCCAATCTACATTTATTTTCCCAGTCATTTATAGTCTTTAATCCTTTAATACTTTCATTTATACTCTTTAAGCCCTTTCTATTCCTTTACTTTAATACTTGCTCCCGTGCATTCCCTCCACTCGACTTCTCCCAATCTAGCCGCTTTCCTTAAAAGTTCTCTTGTTTTTCTCTTCTCTTTCATCCACCCTTCATCAAAAGAATACATCTTTCCCTATTTTCATTTCTTTTCCTTTCCTGCCTCTTTATTAAATTTCTTCTAATTCCCAGCACTATTTCATCCACACATTTCATTTTCTCTCATTCTTCTTTTTCCAATCTCTCTTAAAATTTATTTCGTTCTTTGTCATCCCATCTAAACCCGTTCTCCTTTTTACAATCAGTTATATTTTCATTCTCATCAATCTTACTTTTCCATTTAGACTTCCATTCCCACTCTAACGGAAAGTGATTCGATTCACATCTTTCCCCTATCTTCATTTTACCCATATACTCTACTGCTCTTTCATATGCAGAGCATAATCAATTACAGACCTTCCGCCTTTCCCTCAAAATGTTTTTTTAATTCCCTTTGCATCAACCACCTTATCCTTTGACTTCCTCTCTCCATACCTTCCATTACAACCTAAAAGCCCACTTCCCAATTCTCCTATCCACACGTCCAATCTCGAAGAGTCACCAGTCTATCCATTTCTTCTTCTAGTAACATTGCACCTTATTTATTATGTCTAGTTTTATAAAAAGTCACAGTACTTTGTGCCTTGATATGTAAGTACTTTGTGCAAAATCTTAAAACGTTATCTTTCTAAAAGAATAGCTCTGTCGGGTAGCGCAAAGTAGACCCAAAAGTGTACGTGATATTAAAAAAATGTAAAATATAGACTTTCTTACATGAAAATATATTGGGCACTTGGAAATAAATCATAACGAAACACACTAAAAACAAGATAAAATTATAACATATACTAAACATAGAATTCAGAAAACACGAAACTATAAAAGTGGTACACAAGACAAAACAAATGGCAATGGAACAAAAAAGAATTAAGCAAGACTGATGTTCACCAACAAGACAAGAGAAAAAGGAATATTACATTACATAAAAAGGAAGATGTTTATTACTTAGGGCTCTCAGATAATAAATATTACCTATGGGACTGTTTGAGATTATTATTATTATTAATGTTGCACAGCATAAGCAACGAAGTTGATAAGAGCTGCAATTTTCGTATTCTGCGCGCACTTTCACTATAATGAGTCCAGTCTATTTTTGAACATATGTTTGAGATGGCGTTGACGACATCAGACGGCAGGGAATTCCAATGAGATATCACTCGATTGCCAATGAAGTACTTACAATGGCATAACTCTGTTGTTAATTTGAAGTTATGGTCATGCACCTGCGTATTCGTGTTTGTGTTAAAAGGTGCTTCAGGTTGCAACAAATTTATGTTGATCACTTTAATTTATTTGTTGCACCTCGCATATCACAATCTACTATGTGCACACTGACACTGTCAGATGTCACTGTCACTGCCAGATTTTAATTTTTCTAGGTTATATGTGATATTTATTTTAGAAAGATTTAGGAAAATTAGAAAGTGTTACGACAATAAAAATAAGTCTTTGCGTAACACCGAGGTCGACTATTTAGTATGATAAATTTTTACGAAATCTGTCCACGATATTATTTGTGATGTTTACTTGTTCGAAGAGCTAGTTGCTTACGCGCGCGCTTTCAAGAAGAAATTTGAAAGTGTATTTTATTAGAATATTATATTTTAGTGTAGAATATTATATTTAATTATAGAAAGTGTAGAATATTATATTTTATTTGTAACTAACACCTAATGGTGCGTTTAGATTTGAGCACGCACGCACTGATCCACCGCGAATGCTCAAATATAGACGGTTATACGCGCACGCTCGCATTGTGCGTCACTATGAGCGAATAGATGCGAATGCGATCCGCTTGGTGTCGGTCTCGGGTGTATGCTCAAAGGAATTAATTCATGCGCGAATGCTCAGTTTAAACGAGACTAAGCTAGCAACGTACGTTCGCCGTGTGTACGTTTGTCGTATGATTTGTTTAAGTTTAAGTTTTTACGAATTACTTATTAATTCCAACGGAAAGGAAATTGAGGGTGGGACTTATTGAAGAAAAAACTAATTTGGAAATTTGAAGAAAGGACTGAAGAAAGGAAATGTGGACTCCAACGTTTCAGTGTTGGGGTCCACATTTTAATTTAAATAAATTAAAACCAAATTTGTATTTGTTATGTGCCAAGGGAAGATAATTACAATATAAAATTAAATCAAACTCCACAGAAATTTTTAGTCTGTATTTATGCTGGAGCGGGACAACGAAACGGAGTTGTTGCTTCTGTAAGAGTTTGAAAACCTCCCCATTTTTTTGGGAAGTAAAGCATCCAAAATATTACGCACAGTCAACTTTCAAACATGACGACAATGTTTGCACTTTTAAATAAAAATATATATTAAAACATGTTCCATCTGAGGCATAAAGTATTCTAGACTCGATCATTGTCATTTTAATGGTTCATGTACTTTATTCTTGCTAGAGGCAGCTTCTTATTTGTCTTATTTAGAATTTTAAAAGACAAATGAATTTCAAAACTAAACAAGACCAAGACATAGAATAGGACAGAAAATATTATGAACGTAAGTTCATTATATAATGAACTACAAGTCATTAAAAAATATTAACAATATTCTAAAATTTAAGTTTGAATTCAAAACACAAATCTTCAGTAACAAAAATATATAAAATGTATATTTTACGCTTCTAATAACTAGAATTTTCTTGAAGGTTGTACTTTCAAGAAAAAAGAAACTCACCAGCGCTTCATTGGCGAGTCGTATTTCCTCTTGATATTGTAACAGTCTTTGTTCCATATTAGCTTTTTCACGCTCCGCTTCTTCCCTGAGCTGCTTTTCCCTAGCAAGTCTATTCCTCTGGACCTGCCTTCTCTGTTTCTCTTCTTTTGCTGCGGCTTTCATTTGTTGTAACTCCATGGAATCCGGTTTACGTCGACGCATGAATAAGTCATGGTTTCCTATGCACAGAACTAAAATCTATTGGAAATAAATGATATATCAATTACAATGCATCGTATTGCATTAAGAATTTGTGTTAACTTTAAATTAGGCTTCTTTGGCTACTGTGTGTGACAAACGATTGCCAAAAATCGTATCAAATCTCCAAATTCCGTAGATTTCGGAGCAAAAGTTCGATTAGAAACAATATAAAATAAGTAAGGTTGGAATGAAAAAAAAGCACTAACAATCGAAATGTTAATAACCTAAAAAATCTTTAATCCCGAATTTTCCAAGAACCAACTCATTGAATTAAACATTTGAATCACAGGTTTACAAATGTCAGTTGGTCATCCGTACATATTAACAATATTAAATTATAAATGTTTAAAAAGAAATATACTTACTAATTTATTCATACGAACTTTTTGGCTAAAGAAGACGAAATTCGGCGAGTTTTTATCCACTGGTTTTATAGTGAACCTTTTATCATCAAAACTGACATGCCTGATTTCCGACCAAGTGAATGTCGTCTTTGGTTGCAATTTGTTCTCTTTCTCGTATATATTTAAACCTAACGCTGTTACGCCCAGCCATAATTCCGTTTCTTTCTTGTTCTAAAATATATTATTTTACTTAAACCATGTCAACACTTCAACACTGTCAAGATTAAATGAATTGAAATATTATTAGATAATACAATTATTTGCATTATTTATAATAAACTATAATTTACATTTGTTCAATCGAACAGTGAAAATATATCAAATATTCTTTCCAAAGGGTCCTCAGGACTCAATATTTAAAATGTTTTATTTAGTAGAAATTAAGCATAGTAAAAATTAAATGTTTAGATAAGTTAATTGTTTTGTATGAAAACGATCGCAAAAAGTTTATTAAAGGTCACGTTCAAATTACAAAACAAATATGTTTCATTATATGTAACTTAATATTTTACTATTCAGCAAGGTAAAAAACTCATTGAACTATATTCAATGAGTTTTTGTTATTAAATCAATCCTTGGTAATGTCTACAATTGATTATTGTTTAAGTAATCGGAGGAAACGTAACACAATCATCTTTGGATTTAAGTTAATTAATGCTTTCATCGATTCATCAACATTTAATTTGTAACATACCAGTATTGGAAAATAATTTACTCCGTACATATCGAGATCTTGTGCAATTTTTAAATATTCCATTTCCGCTTCATCTCGGCTCATTCCACGATGATCCGCATACCAAACACGTATTCTATCTTCCCACATTTCCAAAGTCATTTGATATTGATCTATAACACGTTGAGGTAGGAGATCTTCACGAGCAAGCATGCCAGGTTTGTATGTATCCTCGTCAAAATCGCCAAACTATAGAGTAAACGTTATGAGTGGTTAAATTCTCACAAAAATTTATTTATTTTTTCAAAATGTATTAATTTTAAAAGTAAGAGTAACAAAATGTGGGACATTGGTAATAAAAATCGTAACAATACAAAAGTACATCATGCACCATCCACAATAGAACCTGATCTTTTCAATAACGATTTCATTAACATTTTCATGATATAACAGAAAATCTAGCTAAAGCTGACATAGACCCACTGGATACCAATATAAAATTAAATAACTTTATAATCAAAGGGAAAATTACAGGAAACATTGCAATCTTTAAAATGCAATTATTTAAGAAACTGCTTTTTGAAATTAAGCCATTTTTCATGTCAGTGCGATATATCCGCTAAGATGTAAAAAATTGATATCTCAATATATTTTTTACATCTTAGTGTTTATTTGACGTCTGAGTTTGTAAACCAATGTGTTATTTGTAATAAAGAATTATTATGATTACTATCTTGAAACGATGCCAGTTAAACTCCATTAATTATAGTAATGCAGCTAAACACAAAAGCATTGTCGCTTATATGGAAAACTCTGTAGCTGTTCACAGCATCAAACAAATCGTATAAACCCATCATATTGCTGAGCAATATCGCTGACGTAAGTTATATACATACTTTTAATTAACTTCCTAACTATATATTTAAATACATGCTATACATATATAAACTTTAGAAAAACTATGCACTACATTTTTTATAATGTTTTACTTAAGTTTCTTAACTATATTCTATGTGGCATCATCACGTCGGGTGTCAATAATAATAAAACTATTGAAAGAATTTTCATTTTACAAAAGATTACGCATATGATGCATCAATATTCACAAGCAAAAAGGCTATTTTAAAAAACAAACAATATTTACTATTAATGGGCTTTACTTATCTCATGTGCAGAAATACGTGAAACAGAACTTGATTAACAATACACACTGTGGCAGAATATAGGGGAATCAAGCTGTTCAATAAGCTACCAAAGAAACTTAAATCAGTTAACATGATGAATAGATTCAAAATATAATTGAAAAACTATCTAATCAGAAACTGCCCTATGGATTTGATGATTAAAAATATTTCACTTAAGTATTGTTTATTCATGCAATGTAATTACTTATTGGGGTTAATACATCATTGTTAATTGTAAATTACATTCTTCAAATTGCAAATATCCGATGGAGACCTAACTGATGCCCTGCAGAGTTTGTTAGGTTTAATTCAATTCCAATTTTCGTAGCCTAAGAAGCTTTTTGTGCTACATTATAGAAAACCGCACCTGACCGTATCTATCTTATAATTTGTCAAATCATTTATCTCTAATATTAGTTTAAAAGTCTTAAACAACTATTTTGAATAGTTTAAATATTTAATTGTATAACACGTAAATATATGACTACCTTTGCTTGAACTGCATATGATGCTAATAATACAGACGCTTCAGGTGGACAATAAATGTCCATAGATAAAATAGCTTGTTTTACTTGCAAAAAGAATAAATGTTGCGTTACTTCTTGCACTAATTCCTCAGCAACTTCTTCGGGATAAAACTTTGCCAAAAACATAAATGTAGCGGTGCTATTTGGATCTTTATGAATATTTTGATCTTGCACTAAAACAAAGTTGACGTTAATTTTCAAAACCTTTAATAATATATAGCATACCCTTTTTATCAAGTTTAAGCCAAGATATAAATCCTTTGGAATCTTCATATTGCAAACCAAAATACCATGTTTCCCTTAAGCCTATAGTACGACATACCAAATCAAATAAATCTCTGCCTGTAGCTCTCCACTACAAAATTAATAATATTAACCAAAAATAAAACCTATTGTAATTCAAAAATTACTTCTAAATTAAATTCTAATTCCGCATCAAGTGAACAAATTTTAACAGGAAAACTTTTACCCCATTTCTTCCTTCTGAAAGGTGCCATTGTACAACTAAACTAGAAAAAACTTATCTAATAATACTACATTTTTCATTGAAAACCAACTGATAACAACAACTTGTATCTAATGTAAATAAAACAAAGTCATTACGCAAATAAATCTAATAATTTGGGAAAGAAATAAATAATTTCTCTGAATCAGCTGTCAAAATTCATCAACAATTATGTCATTGCTATAGAATATGTCTGGAATGTGTTTATAGTGTGAACAAGATGTTAATTATTCTCCAGGACGTTCCGGGTATGCGACTAATTGTATCATGTGACCGGTGTATTGTATTGAATTTTATTAACTTCAACATGTATCTACATTATTAGTTGTATTACACGACTCCGAAGTTTAAATAATACTAACTAATATTAAAAACTAATTAGTAATGTATTGATACGTAACTATAACTATTTTGTAACTAAACGTAACACTTTCTAATCTAAACATAACATTATGTCTCTAAGATAAAATTCTTTTAGATTTAAGTTAAAATTCAAATTTTAAGTTCATACCAAATTGCACGTTGAACATTGCACTTTCATGCTGGATTAGCAATCCGTACTCTAGTTGTGTATGTAGTACTCCCTGACTCTCCTCTTCAGCGTGTTCAGATTTTTAATTTGTCGTATGTCTTTTGGCATTTTGTTATATTCTAGTGCTCCTGCATATCTGAATCGTTTTTTACCTATACTACTTCGCGGTGTGTCTAATTTTATATTGTCTATTTCCTTGGTATTATGTTTATGTGTGTATTTGTCATTTGTAGCTTAATCTTGCTCTTTGTAATCTCCCTTCTTATTTGTACTATATTCATAAATTGGCTGTATTTTATTTTTGAGTTTACTATAAGCCTGTTGGTGTGTATGTCCTTTGATCTTGTAGTTATCTTGTGACCTTTTATGTTCTTTATGCTCTTTGATTGCAAGCTCTGAATTCTTCTTCTATTTCTTAGGCTCGTTGCTCCCCATGCTGCCATATGGTATTGGATATGGCTATATACATGTGCGTTTGCGATTTTCTCTAGGAGTTCCTGATTTCCTGAAACAAGTTCATACCTTGTTTTCTTTAATATTCCTACCATGGGAGCAATTTATTTCCTATTTTGTTCACGTGATTGTTCCAACTTAATTTATTGTCAATATTCGGCCCAAGATATTTTATGCTTTCAACTTCTATTTTCTGATCATGTATTTAGTTTTAACGGGGTTCATTATTAGTAAATTTTCCTTCATCCATGTGTTTATAAGTCCTAGACCTTTATTTGCTTTCTTTGCTGTTTCTTCAAAGTGCTTTCCAGTATACACGAGACAAGTGTAATCTGCAAAAATGTATTGTGATCCTCCAGTTTCTAAGTAGTCCATGTCATTCATATATATTAAATAGAGTATAGGGCCTAACACGCTTCCTTGTAGTATGCCGTACTCAGTGCTTTTAGTTGTACTTACTTGTTTGTTTATTCTTGTAGATTGTTTTCTTCCCGTGATCTAAGTTTTAAACATGCAGTATGATATACCTCGTATTTCTATTTTATACAGTTTCTCCAATAACAATTCCTGTGACACCGTATCGAACGTTTTTTTGAAATCTATAAATACTGCTATTGTTATGGCTCCTTCGTCCAGTTGACTCTCTATTTTATCTAATAAGTCATTTACAGCGTTTTCTATACTTGTCTTTTCTTGGAAACCATATTGTGAGTTTGATATAAACTTAATTTTTTTGAGGTAATTCATGGCTTGGTTTTATAATTTTTTCCATTATTTTACTAAATACTGATGTTAGTGCTATGGGTCTGTAGTTGCCTAATTCTGTGCTTGATCCGTTTTTATGTATGGGAATGGTTGTTATGTGCTTTAAAATGTCTGGGTATATACCAGTTGTTATTATATTGTTTACTAGAACTGTTATGATTGGAGTTAATATTCCCGATGCTTCTTTTATCATTTCAGTTGTTATTTTATCTTCTCCTGGTGATTTATTTTACTTCAAATTTTGTATTATCTGGAATATTTCATCCTCGACTATGACTATATGACGTCTCATACCAAATGATTAGGATATGTCTTTTTGCATTGTGTTTTTTATTTTGGATTGGTTTTTGCTTAGCATCTGTACTAGTTCTTTCCCTATGCTTGTAAAATATTTGTTAAATTCTTCTGCTATTTCTTTCGGTTCGTTTATAATTTTTTGTTGATCTCTAATTGATAATTTGCTTTTCCTTGTGTTTTTCTTCTTGTTGATTATTTGATTCATTCCATTCCAGATATTTCTCGGGTTTCTTATTGCTGCACTTATTTTTCTTTCGGTTGTTTCTTTCTTTCTTATCTTTATACTTTCCTGTATTATCTTTTTCTGTTCCTTGAACTTTCTGTGTTGCTTCTTCTGTCTTCTCCAATTTTTTCTTTCTATAGTATAAATCTCTTAGTTTCAGTTTCTTTATTATTTCCTTATTCAACCATTCATTGCCTTTTCCACACACACATTTCTCACTCAGTAATGAGCAGCTTGTGATCAGTTATTGCAAATTCGTGTAGTTCATGTTTTATTCCTTTGCTTTTATTCCCAACTGATTCCGGTTAAAGTTCATTCATTCATTAGTCAAAGGAATAGGATTTCCTCGTATTCCTTTGAGAAGTTTGTTTCTGTTAGCATGTCGATATTTATATCTCCCATTATTATAGTCCATTTGTTTGGATTATTTCCAATGGTGAGGTTTAGTGTTTCAAGAAATTCTTTTATAAAATTTACCCTTTTTGTTTCCACAAGTATTGCATTTGAATTAGCTCCTATGTTAATTGTACTTGTGTTTTTTATTTTTATTTGTTCACTTATGTAAAATCCGACTCCACCTCCCCTTTCTTCACTACAATCAAAAAAGGCATCAAAGTTATCAATTTCATAGTATTGTACCTATTCTGACGTTAGCCATGTTTCAGTAATAACAAACACATCAAGGCTTTCTCTTTTAATTATAGCTATTGCTTCTTCTAACTTATTTTTTAGACTTCTAATATTTACTAACCCTATTTTTAACATTCCTTGGTTTTCTTTTTTGGGAATTGGTTTTTGTTGGTTTACCTGTTTAATGCAACGTTTGCCTTTTTCGCCCTCTTTGATTATAACGTTTCCCTATGTGTCGACTTCATGCTGATAATTGGTGTTTTTTTATTGTTTTATTATTTGTGCGATTTTCCTTTTGCAATGTTTACTCCACGCCTTATGTTTCGTATCAATGTTTTTGTTTCCATTTGAGTATTCTTTAATGCAGTTTGCACAAAATATTCATTTGCTTCTACGCTCATTTTATTTATGGCTCCTTGCACATTTTGGGCATATTGTTCTATTTTTACATATAATTCCTCTATGTCCATATTCTAAGCAGTTCCAGCACTAATTCACATTCAAATATTCCTGTACTATGCATCTTCTCCATCCACTTTTTAATTTTCTAACCCTCTTATTTCCTCAAAAAAAATTTGTTCTAGCTCTATGATTACATTGAAATTATAATCAGTTATTAACTTCTTATTAACTATTCTTAATGCTTCTGACTTGCATTGCAATTTATTTTGCTTTATTAGTTTATTTTTGAATATATTCTCATCGTTCGGCTCATAGTTATCTTCTATTCTTATACCTATGATTTTAATACATGGTTTCCTGCGCTGGTATTCCTCTATTATTATATATTGTCCTAGCGCTTTTCCTGTAGTTGTTTGTTGTGTACGTAATTATTTAAATTTACTCATGCCAAATGAGATTAAAATTGGCCATGGCACAGCAAACAAAGTTATTTGCTTTCTTTGTGTGTTTGGCCTGCTTAACAAATGTCAAAAAGAGTCTGAGGGGGACACCTAATAAATGACAGTATCAAATAGAGTTATGAACTTCTACAAATAGGAGTTCAAAGCTTTTATATTTATTGTTTATAAATGACGCCAATGCAAGTCGTATTTAAAAGACTAAGATGGCTGTGTAATGAGCAATCATAAGTACGCGATATTCTCAATCAAATTACCGGTAATACAAAATTAAACAACAACAAAATCCACTGTATAAAAAATCTAAGTAACGAACTATCTACGGAAGAACTATCCATCACTTTATAAATAGTCGGATAAACTCGTAAAGAACATGCAGTGTAAATCCAATACACCATCGACTCTGAAACTCTCACCAATACATTCAGCGTATTTTATGCCATCAAACCAGGAAGAAATTAAAAAAAATAATTATAAATGTCTAAAAACTCAGACAACACATAGTTAGATAAAGTTAGAATGAAAAATATAAAGAAAAATTGACAGGCCTTATTAGCGCATATAGCCAATCTTATTAACAAATACGTTAAAAATAGCATTTTCCCAAATGAACATTTTTAAAAATATTCGAAAAGCTACTAGCTATTAGATTACACGCATACCTAAATGACATTCAATTCAACTTTAAAAATTAGCATGGATTCTTAAATTCGAAAAGCACACAAACCATCGTAGCTGAACTCATAGAAATTATCAACACTAATCTAAACGAAAACAGAAACCCGACTGGACTTTGTCTAGACAAGGCTTTTGATCTCATAAATCATGATCTCGTACTGGAAAAAAAATGTTAGGCTTGCAACGCAAAGAGCTTCATATATTTAGATCATACTTACAGAACAGATATCGAGTAATTACAATTGGGAAAACACACGGTAATATGCTCAAAATTAAACACGGTGTTCCGGCAGGGCTCTTTGCTGGGGGCTTTGCTTATTACCATATTCATACAAGACTTAACAGAAGCCGGGTTGAATGGAAAAATTATGCTGTTTACCGCTGTCTTTTATTCTGGCAACTAATATACAAGAAGACATGCAAAGCGAAGTACGAAAAATCATAAAGTGGACATGTGATAATAAAATGATACTAAATGAGCAAAAATTTGAATGGACCACGTTTGGGAAAAGTAAAACACAGATCAATATACAAATCAACGACAAACAAATAAGAAAAATCTGAATCTACTAGTACCTAGGGATATATCTGGACGAACACATGACATACCAGACCCACATACAGCAGATAAATAAACAACTTACAAATTTCTCAGGCTTGTTTAGAAGAATAGGATATCTACTAACAAACAGAAAGTTTATTTTTTTTGTTTTTTTCGTAGGAAGTGGAGAATCTTCAAAAGACAAAGGATGCCCGGTTGCATCCAATAGTGTTGGATTTTTACCCACTAAACTCCACTCCCTTTGGAGGATTGGTACAGATACGAGGTTTGGTGAATTTATTAAGGAGGCTTTAGGATTTGTCGTCCTCTTCAGCCTGGGTCTATGATTTGAAGGGATTGTTAGTACAGTGTTGGACAGATTACTTGCAGGAGATGTGTGCTATAGAATTCACTTTACAATCAAGGCAAACCTGCAAAACCTTGATCATAGCACGGTTGGTTCTTTGGGTTTGGTGGGCACTGTCTAGGGTGGATTGGACTGTTTGTATATTTTATTTATTTTTTTTCTTTTGTGTTTTTTTGTCTTTTTTAATTTTTCTATTCAATCATTCCTCTCAGGGACAGTGGGATGGATTCCAATATTTCCTGAAGATCATTTGGGGGGTCTTGCATTGTTCTAATAATTCGAG
>WYDF02256898.1:0-19785 GCA_009867245.2 Adranes taylori
AAAAAATATATGAAAAACAATGTCTTGGAGTCTGCAGATTTGATGAAACTGCATTCTCCAGACATTACCCTGTTTAATTATTATTACAGCTGTATTACATCATGTATAAATTTAAGGAAAAGTTAATTATAACCGAATATATAATTCAAGTAAAATTTACTTTTATTATCAAAGCACTCTGAACTCTTCAAATTGTTTGCTTATTCAGTGTGACTTGATCAAGCTGCGATTTCTTTAACAGATCGTTTTGCACAAAAAGCGCGATTTTCGTTCGATAACCATTTGCTTGATTTTGAAAATTATCTAACCTATAACGTTAAATACACAAATATAATCAAATTGTAGCTAACAATATCATTTATCTATTTTTTCAGTCAAATAATATTTTTGTTAATAATAATCTCGATATTTGATCAAAATTTCAGCTATTGGTATTGTACCTATTTCCTTTAATACTTCGTTTTCACAATCACAGTTTTTTTTTCAAATTTTTACGTTTTGAATCTTTCGAACTCCTTTTTCTAAATAAAATCGACAATCTTAGCAATATATACTGATCTTTCATGTGATGAATTGCACAGTAGGATCTAGAAAATAGACTCGATGGATATTCACCTTTACAGAATATTCTACTGTCAACTCGTCTTAAACGCGGGAAACGGGGAACATGTGTTTGATGTGTTTACGTGAAATGAACTGGCGGTAAGAATTCGAACTTCTATAAGCGTGACCCACGTGATAATATTTGGCCAATTACAACAAGTGCTTTGTAACGCGCCGCCAAACTTCTGCTTGGATCGTGCACGAAAAACTAGTTATTTGTTAAAAGGTTTACACGTTATATTTGAATTAAAATGAGGAAAAACATTTTGAAATGATAGCTTAAAATCGTAAGAATATCTACGAATCATTGAGAATAAAATATATTTAACTGGGAATGTGTAATTTGAATCTAAATATCACATAGTTAAAGTCGCCATTTTGGCGAGTTCTACAACACAGCAATTTCGGTCGACCTCCCTAAAGTTACTATATTTTTTTTTATTTTCAGAACTAAGTGTAGTGTTAAGTGTTAGACGTTAATTACTGTGTATTAAAGATGGCCCAACAAGGAAATACTAGTGGGTGGATTCTGGATAGCTCTACGGGTAAGACAAAAATTGGTTGACATCGCGTTTTTATATCAGCTTCATAGATGTATCCTAATAAATAAGTGCCTATTTTTCTTCTAACTTTTGTGGTACTTGTCTATAATCGAATGATGAAAGATGTACAGCGTTCCAAATGAATCAATTTTTATGTTATATTTTGTTTCAGGCCAGCCTCATATGTTCAAAGTTGTACAACCAGCTGGGCGGGTTGTTACAAATTTGATTACTTCGGGACAACAGGTCAAGTTTTATAAAACTGCGGTACCCCAAGAAACATCACAGGTAAGTCTAATGTTATTATTCTCTATTAAGTGGATAGTAATAAATGAAATAGTGCCTATTTTTTAATATTCATTGATTTGACTATCAATTAAAATATGAACTTTGGAAAACGATTTAAAATGTTTTAACCTAAAGTATTAAAAATGGTCAATAGAGAAGTTAGCTAGTTCAAATGTAATTTCAGCTTCCTAGACTCATTGAATATGTAACCGGTATTGTTTAAATAAAACCACACACTTTTTAATTAGATACTTCTGGAAAAAAATCTCGATTTTTTAAGTCTCTAAAACTATTGGAATTATACCCGTGTGTTCGAACCAATAGTCCAGTACCTTCTTGGGAGAACACTGTTGACCTGTACTCTGATCTTTGTGAGATCTTTGTTCTATCTGTGGTAATATGAGTCTCAGAAGCGTATTTCGCATTTGTCTGAGGTGAGGGCTTATAATTAGCTACGTGTATTACATATGGTTATTGTTGAAAACGTTCCCAAAATAGGCCAAATTCCTGGATATGTGCTAGTCATCAATACGACATTCAAAATATATAGTACACATGCCTTTTTTGCTTAGAAGACAATGACCGCTTCCTGAAGTTAAATAATTTTTTCACATATACAGCAAAAGTTGTGCGCTCACTTGCTATAGAATTGGGGCACTGCTCCACATTCAGTACACTACAAAAATTATATTAATTGTATTTATGTTGAAACTTTGGAATCTTGCAGTATACATTATCGAGGATCTACACTATTTCAATCATTTAACGTAAGTTGATCTCTGAAAGTTATGATGATGTTACTGTATTTCAGTCAGAATGTAGTCCTTCACGTTGAGCGTTGTCAGTATTAGGTTTGACAGAATCAATCTTATGAGTTATATTTTCTGTTAGTTCTTATGATTTGAAATATTTAGATAGAAAGCTTTATTGCAGCTGTACAGCAACATGTCAATTTGATTGCATAGTAATTAACTTTAATTCAATTAATTGTAACATATATTTGTTTGAAATATGCCTATCGCTTCTTTCATTACATATATTGGATGGTTCCGTAGATAGTTCTTTAGTTTCTTGTTGAATGCCATCTGATTAGCAATTTCCAGCTTTCAGGACACATTTTGTGTTTTGCTAGATTAGCACAATTTCTTTTATATGTGGTGAGTGGCCCCAGATGTCAATGCCATAGGCCAATGTGCTTGAAACAGAGAAGTAGGTGACCATTGTTGCTTCGAACCCCCCTCCCAGTTTTTGTCATTCTTCTTACTGCAAATACTACTTTTAACAAAGCCTTACACATTTTTTTTGTTTGGTTTCCAGGTCAACCTTGATCTCAAATGCCAAAAGGGTCACTGGCTTCTGGCAGCTGATGTTTTTATCCATAACTGTTTTTGCGGAAACCGTTTTTGTTTATTTAGTAATAGTTCATTTTCGTTAAACCTTTTCTCCACCATTTGCAATGCTTTGCCGGGTGCTTTATGGGCTTCTTTTTTGTCTGGGTCAGTCACCGTTAGTGTCGTGATTCTTAGATATATTAGTTTTTCAAATACTTTAGCAAAGACCAGTACGATTGCAATTGGTCTGTAGTTTGCACATTGTGTGGGATCTCCTTTTTTGGAGATCGGATATACTTTGCTTTTTTTCATTCCTTCTGGAAATGCTCCCTTTAAAAAGCATTCGTTACAGATGTTTGGATATTATGTCGCTAGTACCTTTCACTATTTTCGGTGATGGTTCATATACATTTGTAGAAAAGAAATATATTTAGAGTATCTCAAAGCCTGGATCAATTTCTTTTGACGGATTTGTATGGGTTATGTTCTTTAGCAGCGCTTCTGCCACATTGCAATAGAAGTTGCTGAACTCTTCGTTACTTAGTTTTCCATCGGATGTCTCCTTGTTGTTTCTCTGCGTAACATCGTTCACTATTTGCCATATGGTCTTAGATTTATTATCTGCTTTCATTAACCTCTCTATATTTCTCCTTTTCGCCGTTTCTTCGCCTAGTGCATTATACCGTATTCTGTATTTATCTAGTAATTTACCCGTCTCAACCTTATCAAAGCTCTCTTGCAGTGTACTCATCAGCTGCAGGTTTGCTTTTTCTTCTTTTTTCGGTTGTTTGTATCGTTTTTATTTGTCTAATTCCTTTCTGGGACGAGAACGCTTCTTTCAACTCATCCAGGTATATTTTTTGGAACTCATCCAGGTATATATTTAGGAAGCTGTCAAGCTGTTGGTCCACATCCTCACTCTCGTATATTTTATTCCAGTCCGCCTTGTCTAGCAGATTCCGGAACTTGATAATATTATGTTTGTTCATATTTCTCCTCCATTTCCTTCTTTGCTCTTCATTCCTATTGTTGGTCATTATCACAATTGTGATTGGTTTATGGTCACTTATTGAATATGAGGTTATTTTGGGGTTTTTATGTTTGTTATTACTCACAAATATGTTATCTGTGCATGTGATGTGGTGTATCTTTGTTAGTTCGTGTATGGTTTGTTTGAGTCCAAATGTATGGAGTAAATTTATCAATTTTTTTTTTATGGAGAGGAGGTTCCCATTGAAGTCGCCCGCTAGTGGTAAGGTTTTACTGAGTTTATAGTTTTTTGTTAGATACTTGAAGGATGCATTAAGTTCCTCAATAAATGTGTCAAAATCGCCGGTAGGTGCTCTACATATCACCATGATTATCAGTTCTTTCGCTGGTACATAAACTGCCGTTTGTTCACATTGTATCTCAATTGAGTTGCCTGTCATATATTCTATCTAGGTTTCTTTTTACATATACTGTGACGCCTCCATGCTATGTTGTAGATCTATAGTACATTGCAGCTTGTTTGTAGTTTCTTATATTATATAGCGGCTAATTGTTTGCGTGTAGCCAGTGCTCTGCAAGGCATATTGCCTGGGAGTCTTCTTTTAAGCGGGCACAGGGTTCAAGTGCCATTCAGATTTTTTCCTCAGTAATTATCGGTTTAACTATTAGATTTGCTGGGTCGCTGTTGCCTCTTAGCCATTGTTGGCATGCATACTTGGATTTTAACTTGCCATACCCTTACAGATCCAATTTCGATGTAAACAAGAGACATATTACTTTCTAGTGTTTTCCTAAAAACATGATTTCTGTGTTTTTGTTCTTTTGTTTAAGCTAATTAGATTTTAAAAGGAACCAACTTTTTACAGCTTTCCGTACGGATCATTAAATAATGACAAAACAAATTAAAAACTGGCATAAGTATATTTCCAAAGTCATTTTAAATATAACAGTATATGATATAATATTAAAATGTTTTACAAACCAATTGTTATTTCCATAATATCGAAGTATATAAACAATGAAAATATCAGAAATATATTTAAAGAGAATGAATATCAACTATATTATTATGGATGTACCCAACACCCATTTTTCATGCATTTCTTTCGGACATATCTGACTACAAACAATAATGAGGATATCAGGAATTTGTAATGTACTTAAAAATTTATTTTGTTGCCGAACTCAAGCTTACATCGATGTCGTGGCCATAGTCGTGATGTAAATAGATAAAACAATTTGTTATCTATTGTGTGTAATTTCTTTTCATTAAATTTTGTTCGTTTAATACGATCTACCTTATAGTAACATCTAACCATATCATCAATGTCTGTAATATGTTTTCAGACATATGCTGTGCCCGTAACTTCACAGATAAAGGGGCAGAAAATATTTGCAAGTAAGTTTGTAAAATAGTATCTGATCATAAAATATTTACTTAAACAATTCATTCGTTCATTGTATTTTTTATTCGTTACAGAAACTGTTACGGTACCCATGGCTCAGACACAAATCAGAACAAGCGATGGACAACTCATAAAGAAATACCGATTAGCATCCAACCAACAACTGGTAAGGGCAACTGGATAAGGTGTACTAAAGTGTATAAAAAAATATTTTCTGTGTGCCCGTAATGTCAGACTCTACAAACTCACATGCAACCTTTGCAGACACAGACACAAAACCTCGTCAACCATCAAGAAATACGGCTTGAATTTGATTGAATTTCGTAGAACCTTATCAAATCAGAAAATATCCACAAATATAGAATTAACCGAGTCATTATTCTCTGAACAATTTTTGAACTGATACATAACAAGTGTTTGTTCGATTTATCGTATTCAGAAATGATGGTATAACTATAGACTCTTCAGATGAGCTCGAATGAGGAGCTCCAAATCCTTCCAAGTTGTTTTTAATATTTTAGAAATGAACTTATGGATGACGATACGTTTCTGTTTATCTCTTATTAAAGTTTTAAAATACTTGACGCTATTTTAATGTTTTACTTATGTTTCATCTATTAATTGATTTTGGCAGCAATTTAGTTATTTACTAGACAAATTGCAACAGATAGTGATATCTTTATTATTATTTGTCTTTTAGCAAAATGTGCGCTTAATTAACACATCTGGAGCGCAAAAACTTGTCCAACTCCAGGACCAAAGTAGTCTTTTGCGTCAGTCTACTCAAAATGCGCCCCAACAACAATTTCAACAATCAACTGCAATAGGTACGAATCCTGGAACTGGATTGAGATCACCTGTTGCTTCTCAACAAACTGCTTCTTCAATATATCATCATGTATCACCACCCATATTGGATCATAGCGGTGTTACACGAAAAAGATACGAATCGCCTTATGATTCAGATGCTCAAGTGGAAACGTAAGATTTGTATACAATATTTGTAATAAGTAATAATTTAAATTAGATGCATATTCTTTGTTAAGAAGTTTTCAAATCGTTAAATAAGATACAAAGAGATACAAAGGCGATAATATATTAATCTCGATGTTAAAATCTTAAATATTTTTTTGTGTTCGTCTCTCTTGACGGCTATTATTCTTTGGGGATACTTCTTTAGGCCGTCACAAAGGTCAGGACACTGATATTTACCTGATGACGATCCTGTTCGAGCATTTATCTTAGATCCTGCTATGCTGAGAGTTGCAAGCTTATTTTGTCCAATCCTAATTTTGATGGTGACGCGAAATCTTTTACTGGATCACGCATATCCAATTTAAATAGTTTTCATCTACTGTTTCGAATTTAAAATTTACCATCTGTTGCATTCTTCACATTGTCAATGTGTAATGGACACTTTCTGGATTTTTTGGTTTTGTAGTGGAGTACGACCTTGACTCCCAATTACCAAACACTTTCTGCTAAAAAGTATCGGAAATGTCTTTACGGTTGGGCTTTATACGCTGGGTATTGTGAAAAACCAATATATGTATACTTGAACATATTTTGTCAACGTTTGAATGTATTGCTAAAATTGTGGCTCTAGGATTCTTATGAATAATTATTTTAAGTTTTCAAAAGTCCGTGATTCTTAACCTGTCTTCTACTGAACATTGGTATTCCGTGAATTTAGACAAAGTATTCTGCTAATAATTCTGCCGTCGCGTTTCCTTGGGAGTGGATATATTCATAGTTTTATTTTTCGACGATGTTACGACGAAATTTTGCCAAGTCTGTGATTCTGAATAGGTTAAAAGCCACTTATAAGTCATCTATTTATAATGAGCCTACTATATGTGCATGCAAACAGATAACTCTTGGAATCTCCAAAGGACTACGGGGTGCATTGCATATACATATATTTTGGGCGCATATGGTAAGACAACAAAGTACCCCATCCTAATGTGAATCATCCAAATCTGTTTAACATATCAGTTATTATCGCTTGGTTGCTTTTTCGAAAAATTCTCATTGCAAGAACTTTCGGACGTTTTGTTGAAATTTATGTAGTACTTAACTTTAAGGTGCTTTAAGCGTTATAAAAATAGTCAGTTTAAAATTTACACTAACTCACTATTTTTTTGATGTAAGATGTGAAAAGGAAAAATTATTTACCAGATCATTCGGAAAACGATAGAATTGCATCCAATATGAAAAAAATGTTAAACTTTATGCTCAAAAGGTCAGAGGGTTTTATATCCGAAGTACTATTATTACAATACCATACGCCATAGGTACTTCAGTGTAAACTCTAAACGTAGTCTTTAGTAAAGTGAACTGACCGTTTTTTGTTTGAAATAGATACAAAAAAATTAATTCAAATACCTTCCAGCTAGCATATTGTATAAAACCAAGTTCAAATGCTTGACTGTTATAGCATGATTCAGTAATGGGTTAACATATTTTAGGTTAATTTATTAGTTAATATGAGGGTACTTTGACGGAAATATCGCTACCGTGATGTCGGTGTCGATGCCCAAATAAGAAAACGCACTATTTTTGTTTTTCACATTTAGTTTTCAGTAGTCAATATAGTCCTTTTTTAAGACAATACACTTTCAAGTCTACTTTCCAACTTTTTCATCCCTTCCGAAAAGTAATTTTGCTCGAGGTCTTCAAAATAGGGGGAAGTTTCCTCATCACTTCATCGTTTGTTGCAAAACGACATCCTCCGAGTCATTTTTTTTAGGTTAGAGAACAGAAAGAAGTCGCAAGGGGCTAGATCTGGCGAATACGGTGGGTGGTCGATCAATTCGTACCCTAATTGGTTCAGTTTTGTTCTACGAGCGGGTGCGTTATCATGATGGTAGAGAACTTTTTTGCGAGCCAAACCAGTGCGTTTTTTCTTCAATTCGATGTCGAAACGATCCAATAATGCTGCGTAGTAATCGGCAGTTATGGTTTTACCCTTTGCCAAGTAATCAATAAGAATAATTCCTTTCGGATCCCAAAAAACAATCGCCATCACCTTACCTATCGATCGGGTTGTCTTTGCCTTCTTCGGTGAGCTTTTTCCACTGATTTGACTGTTCCTTTGTCTCCGGCGTGTAGTAATGAACCCACGTTTCATCAACAGTGACGTATCGACAAAAAAAATCCTTCGGATCACGTTTTCTTCACCAAAGGCTTCTCCCAATCCGTTGCACGTGTGCTTTTTTGGTCAATAGTGAGTAAACGGGGCACCCCTCGCGCGGGTAGCTTTTTTATATCCAAATGTTTGTGTATGATTGCGTGTCAACGCTAAGTTGATATGTTCGCAACCTCTACTAACTCACGGATTTTGATTCGACAGTTTGCCATAATCATATCATGGATTTTGTTGTCGATTTCTGGTGTAGTGGCAATACTAGAAGGCCCTAGGTGGTCATCTTCAAAAACACTCATAAGAGCAAGAACGTATTCAGCTTTCCAAAATTTAACTGTTACTAACGACGTTGAGACTCGCCATAAACAGCATCCAGTTCGGCTTTGATTTCTGCATTATGAAATGTTTTCCCCTTTCTTGGGAAGGAACTTAATCACTGAACGATATTCAACTTTTTTCCATTTTTCGCAAAACACAAAAGTTGCTTGCTGTAAAAACCAAACTACTTGTTCTTTTTGCTTCAAATTTTGACAGATATCATGTGCTGGGTGGCAGCTATCAAAATCAATATGCGTAGCGCTACCTAGCGAATGCTAGATTTATGTCAAGCCACTCTCGTAGTATCTTTACGTGCTTCGTAGATATACATATTACTAAATAATAAATTCTTTTACGCAATTTTCATTGTTTTCCATACAAATAAGCTTTTCCGTATTGGTATATTTAAAATAAGTAATTTCCAAAATTTTAATTGATAGTAAACGCAGAAAAACGGAGAAGGGTGGCAAAGGCTTGCGTCATTTTTCGAGTAAAGTCTGCGAGAAGGTCAAAGAAAAAGGCATCACTTCGTACAATGAAGTTGCGGATGAATTAGTAAATGAATTTACTAATAATATGCATAATAATTCAAACACAGAACAAGTAAGTATATAATTTGACATATATTTTTTATAATAAAAAGTACTATATAGTACGATTACAAATTTAAATGTAAAACACGAACAATAAAGAATTAGTGAAAAATGTATATTGTATATTGGAACACTTTTTATTTTAATCTATTATTTCTTATTTGATTATCTTGGCCATTATTATATTAATTTATAGTATTTCTTTCTTGAGTACTGAAATTATACTATTAGTTATTGTGATGTGTCTAAGGAATAAAAGCACTTTCATAATAAATGAATCGGATATTATTTTAGAAACGATATCTGTGCCATGTTTGGCTAAACTGTGTAAGTGTTGGTTTCTGGTTCTCTACTGCTAGACGCATCATTTAATTCTAAAACATTTCTTGCCACTTAGAATTATTCGTTCACTGCAAAAGTAGAGCAAGGCATATGCGGTTTCTGTGATTAACGTGCAATGTTCGCACTGTGTACTGTCTTTAGCATTGTTAGTTTCGCATTGTGGGTTAGTTGCTCAGATAATCTAGTATCTAGTCTACGCTTTTTAATTCATGTAGTGAGATATCAACCTTTTTATAAAAAATTCCAGTTTAGGTAATATTTAGTAAATAAATAGTAATAATAAAATATTTCAATTTCTTAAAAAATGTCTGGAGCTAATAAGGACAGTAGTAGATCACCAGTAGAACGAAGGAAAGGCATTATAAATCTAGATCATTATAAAGGGAATATTTTGTCTGCGAAAACCTAACTGACCTAGAAAAAGGCGTCAAGAATCTAACAATCTTTTGAAAAAAGAAATGAGTCAATTGAAAACGATGGCAGCTCGTCTGCAAAGGTTCAAGGACACTGCAAAATTCAAGGAGTAAGAAAAGTACTATTTCTACTGCCGTGAATCAAAGTCGTGGCAGGCTTAGTTGAAGGGACATGAATATTATGGAAGGAAATCGAAGAAATATATGAGCAGTAGGCTGAAGATCATTTATCATGTGTGAGAGAACAACCCATGTAGAAGGAAGTCGCAAGGTATAGTTTTTATTTGAATTTCGAGAAAATTTCAACTATACATTTGGAAGACCACAAATTTACGTGAAAGCTTTACTGCTAATGTGAGGTAGGTAACGTTGCTGCAAAGCAGATGTTACATAGACGGTGCGGTCAAAAGTAGAGACTACTGGAAATTAACCTTTGATTTAATACAGAATCAGCCGTTATCTATGACACCTATCTAAGAATTTTTTTATATTCTTCAGCTTTGGATCAATATATTTGGAATTCTTACCTTGGAATGCAACAAACCATGCCTTTTTCTGAACCATGCTGAAATAGATAAGAATTAAAGAGTGAAGTTTTATTGATGACAGCATTTCCAAATACTGTCCCACAGTGACCAAACTCATATTGTTTACTGACTAGGCTAGGTTGTCGACCAACACGAAATCTATACAATGGAATTATGGAATTACGACGAAAACAAGAGGAAAAAATATTTATGAGCTGTGCTAAAGCACCTTTACGCTTCTGAAGAGAAAATTACGCCTTCGCCAACTACAGAAGTATATCCTGAGTGCCGTGTAAAATTAACGAAAATATAATTGTATTCCATCTATTTTATATAGTTGTATATGATATTTTTATTAGTTTTACATAAATATGAAGAATTTTATACGAAAATCATCAACTGACTCACTGACCCCATAGGAATCGTAATTCAACCTGATTTTAAAGATTTATTTTAATAACTTGGAGGGTAATTTCTTCCCTGTTCTTCTTTTTTTTAACAATACTTATGGTTTTTAATATTAGAATTTTTTTTAGGTTTTTGTATTAGCTATTATTAAAAGAACATCTTACAGAAATATTGTGGAATAAGGAATAATAAAATCTCTATACTTGAACAATTTTGAATACAAGCAATATTTATTAAAAATTAAGTGTGTTAATTATTACGAAAACTGCATATTGATGTTTAGGAATTTCAAAAAATGCTTAAAAATCCGGGTACAGGGTAGAAGCATTGCATTTCTGACATTGGTGGAACCGTTGTCAATACCCCCTATATGCATGTTCTTTGCGTTAGTTTATAAAACTAACGCTCCACACCATGCGACAACGCCGGATGAGATAAGCAATCTTATTTCGTTTGTTTGAATATTGTTTTGTATAGCTGTATGCCTATAGTAGTCCATCAGATCTTATTTAAATTATAATTATAATGCAGTTTCCTGACAATGAACGGTGAGGTGATTTAATTAGGTGGCTATGCATCTAAACAACTTAGGAATTAGTAATTCGCAGTTCTTGTAACGATTAAGAGATTTAATTTTCAAAAGTTCTATCCTTTAAATAATACTATTCATATATTTCTATTAACACTTATTAAGTTATCCGGTACCTTCAAATCATTTTTAAAGAGCTGGGGTCATTGTATACTGCAGAAACAGCAAATGTGCAAAATGTTGTAACTTGTTGACGCTCTCTTGTCTGAATATGGGACGCTGAAACCATGTCGGGTGTTTGAAAATACATCTCTTTAAAACAGTTTTTTTCTTGACGTTAAGAATAAAATCTGTCTTGGCAGGGTTTTTCTGTTTTTCTTAAAACTTGGAAAATGTCACAGGTGTCGTTTTTGAAATAGTTGATTCAAATGTACATTTCCTATTTACGGATACACATCTAATATCAAAAATACACACCTTTAATGCAGTCATTTCAACTACCTCTGCAAAATGTTTACAGTACGACCAGAAAAACATCAGACGTCGTGTTTATGACGCTTTAAACGTTTTGATGGCAATGAACATCATTTCGAAGGAGAAAAAGGAAATCAAATGGATCGGTTTGCCATCGAGTTCAGGACAAGAATGCGAGCAGCTCGAGAGCGAAAAGAAACGACGAATTCAGAGTATTAGAGAAAAGACGAAAAATCTTGAAAAGCTCATACTGAATCAGATCTCATTTAAGAATTTAGTCAAGAGAAACATGGAAATGGAACAGGTTCATGGAATTCCAGCACCTAATTCGTACATACAGCTTCCTTTTATTGTTGTCAGTACAAATAAGAAGACTACAATTGATTGTAGTATTTCACAAGACAAGTGAGAACTTTTTGATGCTTCAAATTTTACAAATAGCATTAATGATAGTACAAATAGAATATCGGAATCAATCGATCTTCGCGATTACGTCACTGGCTGTGTATGAAGTTAGTACAGACAAAATTTATAGCTTTAACCTTTTTACAAATTATGTTGTCGAACGCATTTCTTCCCTGCTGATTAATATCACTCATGACGACTTGTGACGTAAACGCTAATCTATAGATTCATGTAAGATTTTAATAAGAATTTGTAATATTGTATAAGAATTATAATGCACTGCTTTCTTTTGTTTTAGGAAAGAATATTTATTTAAGTTTAATGAATCTTTTGAAATTCATGATGATTTAGAAGTACTAAAACAAATAGGCATGCTTATGGGTAAGTAATTTCTATTCTATTAATTATAAAGCCTAAAATGATAAACATCTTCATTGAAAATAAAACCTACAAAGGCTATTGATTGAGTCTTCTATCGAAATTTCGTTCGTTGCGCGATCCTTGAATGTTTTTATATAGTACATAAATGGACTTGTCTTCCTTTTTCTAGTAATTTTCTTACGAGGTTTTTTCGTCGATTTCGTTAGTCGTAATTTGTTAGTGTTCAACTTATACAATACGCATGTATGGAAAATCATAGAATCATAAATCATTTTGTATATTTTAGGTTATTTAGTATAGAATCTGACTTTTTTCTTTTTATACCTGACGAGAAATATTTATTCCTTGCGACTATTTTTTTAATCATATTTGCGTTCTTTCGGAGATAACATTTGAAAGATAAATTTCAGATAATAAGGATGTTTTTGGGTGGATTTTTGAAATTGCCGCTGTACACATTGGTTTTGTTATTAAATAATCCTAATTTTGACAGTTTAAAAAAATTCTCTATCACGATCTTCCTCACTGTATCATCACAGAATCTCTCATCTTTTATAATTCCCACAATTTTGTCTGAACAGCATTGTTATGCACTAATAAGATAAAACAAGAGTCATTTGGATTTACATATAAAGATATACTGACTATATAATTTTGAAATCTACACCAAAAATTTGTTCCTTCCTAACTCGTAATATAAACAAATCATTTTCATTAAAAACAGACATCAGAATGTAATTATTTATATGTTCCAATATTGGACCACCGGGAAGAAATATATTAAGAAACATGTTCCATATACATGAAAAAAAATTGGTTTTGTAGGTTTGGATGAACGTAATTGCTCACCAGAAAATTTAGAAAAACTAAAATCACTTGTGCCTAAGGTTTTACATGATAACGTGACAAGTAAGTTATGATTTTGTATTATTTTTTTTAATGCTCTAATATTTAGTTTCTCGGTTTCGGTTTTATCGGTTTCTAGGTTTTATCTTCTTTTTACTTTGAAGAATAGTTGACGTAGAATAAATAAAAGCACGAAATTTCAAAATTCGTGGACGTAATCGCCACCCCATCTTTCATATACTGGAAGTCCTACGTTTCGTTACATCTTGCATAAAACAAAAGTTGAACTGTTTAGTTTTAACTGTCACCTTTTATGTCGTCTATTAAATTCAATTAGCACAATAGTGTTTAGTATGAAGTAAACAACATTAGTCTAACAGTATTTTATTCAGTATTAAAAAGAGTCAATAGTCATATAAATCGTCTAACCATTAATCCCCTGGTCCTCATATTTGCATACGGCGTGGACAGCTACGCTATCCGCTTTGCCGCGGCCCACGGCCGCTTTGACTCACATTTTCGCTGTATTTGCCTATGGCGCAGACAGCTGTGCTGTCCGGTTTGGACTACGACCCCTCTTCATTCTCTTTTCGGCTAATTTCTAAAATAGACTGCTTCGCACGCCAGACTGCTTTCGTCTTATAAATTCGGACTGCCGCCAAAGACGGCAGCAGTCCGCTTTGGTGCGGTCTGGTGCCGTTTTTCACTTAATGTTTCCCCACTATCGCTTTTGACTCACTTTTTCTTCGTGTGCACTTTGAGTAAAATTGTGGATCTACACTTGTTCCCCAAGTTTTATTTTTTCAACTTTCCTAGGAACCGAGATATTTCATGTAGTACAATAACCGGTCTCAAGTAAATCGATCGCAAAGTTTACAAAACAAAAAATACCCTGTATATATGTTAGTTTGTAATTTTAGAAAAAAATGTTTCAAATAAAATTGAAAGAACTTTTGGTGGCCTATATAATAAAGTTTATTCAAGTGTCTTATCCGTTATAGTTCCTGAAATATATCAAAAAGTTTGTACATATTTTAATGTGGCAACGTTGTGTTCTATATCACTTGCAGAGATGGCACTACTTTCATTCGACGCATAATACAATATACTATATGCGAGCGAAATTTCAGGATTCTAATTTTAAAACTGAATTTCTCAAAAAAATAATCATTTCGAGTCCCTCCAAAAATTATAATGTGTACCCGCCACTGATAACAACATTTATTCAATTTCAAAAACAGTTTATATGTCTCATACAACGTAAAATAATATTTCCTGTAACTTTGCATATATTGCGTGTCTTACATATATACAATATGATTGTTGAATGTCAGTTGCCATGGCAAGTTGCGAAATTTTAAGTTATTAAGGGTCATATCGTTGAAATGATAAAGAGTTATCGCGATAAGAGTTAGACCCATCATGTATCATGTTAAATAGAATTACAAGGGCTACCAGGGTGTTACTGAAAAGTTTTTGAAAAAATGTAATGCTCAAAATCGGTTAGTTGATCACACTGACAAAATTGAGGTCCCTCAGACTTACATGTGTTCCCCTACTTTCATAGGAACACATTTTTTCAAGGTCAAATTACTCCGGTGCTATGGTGTGCGACTTTGCTAAACTCTCTTAATCGCTTAAGTATTAAAGGAACTTTGGACACAAAAAATGTAATTCAAATCCTTCGTTAAGTTTCTGACTCAATGGACCGCAAAGTTTGCAAACAAAAAAACCCTGTATATAAATTGTGATTTTAGAAAAAAATGTGTTAAATAAAATCGCAGGGCCTTTATGTAGCCCATAGAATAAAGTTTATTAGAATAAAGCATATCTTCTATCGTTCCGGAGATATTTCAAAAAGTTTGTTAAACTTCAAACGTTGCAACACCGCTTCCTAGATAACTTGACAACATTAAACTTTTTTTATTCGACGCATAATACAACGTACCTAGTTTGAATACGAAATTTCTGAACAAAAAAACTACTGTCCGGCATATTGTAAAAATATTTATAAAAAAAATGAAAACAAAACCGTTCTGCGGACTCATAGTCTACACCTGTCTACCAAATTTCATCCAGATCGGTCCCATAGGGAAGGAGAAATTCTTGAACATACATATGCACATCCACCGAAAAATCGAGTCTTTCATATAAAATTCCTGATGTGTGTAGAGAGGGCCCAAGTAACATCAAATATCTAAATATTTGCTTAGAAATAGTAATAGCGTATTTCCTATTATTTAAATAAAAATTAGAAGCAAACATATCTGAATACGATGTAAATACGATCAGCTGTTTATATTGGTTGATGTCCAGCCAGATATAAATTCAGCAAACTGCCAACAGCGGTTCGCGCTAATAGGTATTGAATCGCGAATAAAGAACTAACCGTGATCATAGTTGTTTTGTTTCATTTTTAGTAAAATACAAATATTTGCAGAAAAATCAATAAATGCTTTTTCACACTTTTACTTTTAGCAAAAAGAAAAACGCTTTCGTACTTTTAGCAAAAAACGAATCTTAAATAAAGTTGTACCCTAGATGTGTGCAGATATGATTGAAATATTTCGGTTAATCGAAGATAATCTGAATTATCATTTTATTTTTATAATATTTTTCTTAGAAATGGCGAATGGTACATCAATAACGTACTTAAACGATTTCGTTATCGACGATGCGCCTTCCGAATCTCAACATCTTGTGCAGCATGGAACTGATAGCGAACCTGGTCCAAGTGTATCGTCGTCCTCATCATCCGATGGCGCCACAACGCCTTTGTCTGACAGCCAAAGTCAACCTTTATCGAATTTCGCGCCAACTGGTAGTGCTGCTAGTGCTGTATATCACAATGAATTTCTTGAAATTCAAATGGAGGATGATGGCTCAACACAATCCGGATTTGAAGTTATGTCAGCCGCTGAAGATGAAGAAGAAACGGAGCCAATAAATGAATATTCTGAAGAAGAGGAAGAAGAAGGTAGCGATACTTCTATGGATGATTGAATTTATGTTTGTAAGCTCTTAGTAAGAATTATGCTTAAAGCATCAATATTTTGATATACTTTGTTTTCTCTGCTGTAATTAAGAGATAAACCAGATGAAACCGGTGATATGTAAGTCGTGCTTTCAATTGAAGAACGATTTTTACTCTTCAAAAATAAATTTCGAATTATACATGAATAGCTAATAATTTGAAGTATTATTACAAATCTGTTTTAAGATTTCATGCATATTTCAAATTCTCCTTACACGTTTCCATGAAATAGATATTATTTTAGTTGAAATTTTTCTTTTATCAAAAGTCTCACAAGTTACTTCAGTTTGTTTCCCCTTTTTAGAAGTCACATTGATGTCAGGCTATCTGTATATTTTGTATATGTATATCATGCTTAAGAATTTAAATATAGATATATACTGTTAAATGAAAACTTGTATAAATTTTTTATTGCCATGGTTATTTAAAAAATCTTGTTGATATTATATAATTAATATATGTTTCTAAAAGTTTTCTTTATATCAAAATATTTATTGTCAACTTAAATATTTCGATAGAACTCAATATTTTTGTATTTAATTTTCTCTTATAGTTTTATTAATCTTTATTATTTTACACTTAATATATAATACAGATTATATAATGAAATCGAAATAAAAATTTAATGTCTACAAATTTACTTTATCTTAAGATGTGGCATACATGTTTTATATCGTTGGTGCACAAGAATAGTGACACAACAAAAAAATATATTTTTCAGCCAAAAAAATATTTTACAGCCATTTAACAGATTTTTGTTTCCTTGTCATGTCCTTGGATTTTTTAAATTTTCAAATCTTTTGAGAATAAACATTAGTGTTCAGCTTGTATCCTAACAATAACAAGTTTGTTTTGATAAAATTAAGAAAAAATCCTAAATAAATTTTATTTTCATCCCTATTTTGAATTATGACGATTTTCCAGAAAAGTATATTTCAAACCCTATTGATAACTTTATCACAAACACAATACATATGATTAGTAAATACAAACAAAAACAATTTTATTATTTCATAAAAAAACATCTTATGAAATAATAAAATTGTTGTTTTTGTATGGACATACCTTACACAGCTTTGTCTCAGTTTTTTAATTCAAACTTCAAAAATATTAGTAGATTATTTATGTCATAAAACGAAACACAGACACACTCGTTATTCTAACGACGTCCCCATTTAAATCTTATATTATTTGTGATTAGAGATTGTGCCGCTAAATCCTTCAAATCAAAGAAGGAGTCATAGCTCATTTCGTGGACCTGGTAAGGTTTCCCAGTTTATTTTCTTTTGCACCATCAACCAATGGTGGTATGTAAATTGGGCCCAATTTTATGTTTCCTGACAGTGGGCACACTGTCGCCCTCACTTTGACTGTGCCCCTTGACTGAAAACTTATGTGTTATGAAATTTATGAAGGGGTACTTTGTTACAACATACAGGTACACGATAACATAAAGCGATGCTGCAACAGTTGTCACTGTAGATCACGTCTAGCTTCTCCCCATTCTTGACTGGATCTCTATCCTTCAATGATTCAATATATTTTAGGACGAAGGTTCCAATCTCATTATCACACCGTTTGGCTTGTGTCTCATCCCATAAGTAGCAAAACACGTAAGGCTTTTTTGTTTTCAGTCCGTAAAGAGTAAAATGAAATACATTAATTTTAGATACATAATAGAAACTGGGCGCCTCTCCCCAAGGGCATTGAAGTGTCACAACCAAATTTTTTATTTAGCTATTTTTATCAGCTTTTTTCTTCGTGAGATATTTTTTTTTTATTAGATGTCTCGTATAGATGTCTCGTATTATCTTTGAACGTACGTTTTACCTCTTCAGGAGCATTCTGAAAGATTTTAGGTGACTACTTACTGCTCTTTTAATGCTGTCGTCAACTTTGTGGTGCTCACCATGTTTTCCTCGCTTTTCAAGATCAATCATGATGGTGGCCGTAACATTACGTTGTTCTAACACTGTTCTTATTGACCTGTCAGATATGGCAAGAGTACCCTTGAAAAATGCCCTGCACGCTCTTATCTTCTTACTATTGATGGAAAAGTAAAATGCGTTGTTTTTCTTTATGTGGTTATCTCACGAACATACCTATATTTAGGCTCAACTGACGATATACTGAGTAACAGAACGTCACGTTGTCTCTGTAAGTCGACTAAAGCTCAATAATAAAAAAAAATCTTGCTATTGGTCTTTAGTCACTTTTGTTTTGCAATGAAGCTGGCAACTGTCTACATGGTGGTCCCAATACTTTTGTTTCAACAACGTTCATTTCTTTTAGAGCATTGACATAACTGTATTCTTTTTCGTGGTTTCTGCATGCTTTCCTTACTGATTTCTTCCGCTGTTGTGGTTTGGTCTTTCGTTTCCTCCCTCTTATTTCTTCAACTTCCGGATGTGCCTCCTCACTGAGAACTTATTGCTGATAATAACTTCTCGATGTTCTTCGTTGGGAACTTCCCGATGATCTTCTTCGCTATCGGAATCCTCCATCTCCTTATGACCAAAGGATGAAGAAAGAACTGGACACATCATTACTATAGTCTGGCTACAAAACACTATCATCCGAAAAGTTATGTTCTAGAGATTCATTGTCCGCAATCTGATCATTATTTGATTACAATGACTTCCTTGTTGAATATTTCGTCCAGTTCAGTGTTCTCAGTGAATAGCGGGTGAAATACTTTCGCAATTATCACCTGAAATATAAGCAAATTAAAATACTACGTAATTAATTTCAAATATATCAATAATAATAATAAGTTTATTGATGGTTGAAATGTCAACATTTTTCGACAAGTCAATTAAGATGTATAAATATATAAAACATAAACTACATTAAAACATTAGTTATTAAATATTACAATATAAAAAAACAATCGTAACAATATTGTCGAAATACTAGTTACACACATACAAACACAGATCGATACTTTTATTTATCAAAATCAAGTTAATATCCATTCCGTTTTAAGAAACTCATCGATACTAAAATATCCTTTACTTATGAGTTGCCTTTACTCTTTAACAGTTTTTATATGGCATATCTCGAATGTTTTTTTGGAATTTTATTATAACATTTAGGTGCGTACTTGCTTTTGTATATTCTATGGTGTGATAGTTGTCTATTTACTTTAAAACTTGTATTATGTTCATGCGTGCTATACTCACTCCCATGCTTCTTTACATATGAGATGGA
>WYDF02256909.1:0-19784 GCA_009867245.2 Adranes taylori
AAAAAAAACAAAACGTTCTGTGCAAACCACGAACAAACAGTTTTTTTCATATTAAATCAAATAATTATTTCAACTGTTTGGTTCGATGTGAAAAAACAGTTTGTTCGTTGTCATAACAGTATTTTTTTCAAAGAGTTTGTGTTGCCATGGCCTTTGTGTTACCACTTAAGTGGGAAGATGCCACACATTGGGCAGTAGAGTTACCGTAGAGTGCTCAGGGTGTAATGCAATTTATTACACATATTTGTGATGGATTTCAAATCGACGAACTGAAAGAAAAACGTATTGTGAAAACAACGAACAAACTGATTTCTTCATATTGCGCCAAACAGTTATTAGAACTGTTTGGTTCGATATGAAAAAAATAGTTTCTTCGTCCTTTCTACAAAACGTTTATTTTAACAGTTTGTTGTTTTGAAATCCAACATTAGTATGTGTAATCAACTGAAATTCTATCACTAGTATGTGCGATTTCATTGTTTCCTGTCCACTTCATGGTAACATTTTAGAGGCAACTCAATATCAATGACCGGCTGAACTTCAAGAATTAAAAGTGCTAGAAATGTATTAGTGCGGAAAATTATAAATAGAGTAAAATCGTAAATGAGGATGAAGATTAAATAGTTGATGTTAAAGAAACTATTGACGGAACTTTAAACATTGTTTCAAAAAGCAGTGAAATTGATTATACATACTAGTGATGGATTTCAAAACGACAAACTGTTAAGAAAAACTTTCTGTGAAAACAGCGAATAAACAGTTTTTTTCCGTATTGACACGAATAGTTACTAGAACTGTTTGGCTCGATGTGAAAGAATAGTTTCTTCATTGTGTTGACAATACGTTTTCAATACGTGAGTAGTATGTCTGGCGCGTCGTCGCTAACTCGGTTTGACGCTAAACGGTGTTTTAATCTGATGAATTTAAAATAGTGCGAAATTTGTAATTCAGATGACTTGGCAATTGTTTGTCTTTAGGGCTTTGCATTCTGAGATAGATGGCGCCTGACTGCCGAAAGGCTTGGAAACATTTGGACAAGAGAGTCGATGTAGCGAAAGGGAGAGTTGGGGTTTCATCAGATATTGTTATCTAGTTTAGGTTACAAGATATTCAACACTTTGACAAATTGCTGACTTAGAGATATGATAAATGTGGTTAGTACTTTTAATGTCAATTTTAATTAAAAGAAAATCAATTTCGGAATACTGTCAGTTACGAGGTTTGCGTTTAGCACGGCATTATACTATAAGCTATTATTACGAAACATGTTTCAGCGCAAAAGGTTAATGTGTTCCATTGAAAATCACAATTTATAGTAACTACTAGATATTTTCATACTGCAATATAAACGGTCCGTTTTCTGCTTTTTAGCGAACTCAATATTGTATGAAATAGAAATAAAACATGAAGCAAAGCGTAACAAAATAGCAGCAGTTGTTCAAATAATAGTTCACTTTTATTAAATTTCAGGAACGTCTCCTACTTTCCGTCCTACCTCGGCACGTAGCGATGGAAATGAAAGCAGATATTGCGGGCCAGCCAAAGGAGGCACAATTTCACAAAATTTATATTCAACGCCATGAAAATGTCAGGTAAATGTTCGGTTTGCATGAATTT
Organism: Adranes taylori; assembly: GCA_009867245.2. Lineage (NCBI taxonomy): Eukaryota > Metazoa > Arthropoda > Insecta > Coleoptera > Staphylinidae > Adranes > Adranes taylori. The sequence goes on from WYDF02256909.1 coordinate 1,618, forward strand.
TTATAAAATAATAATAATTGCCAAAAATTATGATAAAACCACTTAATATGTTAAATTGTTTAGTACGTTCTGTAAGTTAAATCTGGCGCGTAAATTAATAACTAATTGGATTGTTTCTTGAATTCTTCTTTGCTATATCAAGCATGGTTTTCGCACACGCGTAAAAATGTGTATGCTACAATGATGAAAGAACGTATTAGAATATTGAAGAATACACTACGCACCGAAGACTATTTCGTATATCTTTGTCGGGAGCTCGTATCCATTTGGTGGCTCAGGGGATTTTGGGGCCTCGTATATCTTTGTCGTTGTCATCGTTTCGAATGTAAATATACATTAGTATGGTGAATATTGCGCTTTGAGGTTATGTTTTATTAATAATCATTTTTAACGCTAGATGTTACTATATTTTCTAACTAGATTTACAAGTTAAAGTTTTAACCAAATCAATCTGAAACTAAAAGTGGGTTCTTACACACACTTAGATCTGAAATAAGTATATGCTACATAAAGCATATGTTGAAAACTTTGGAGCTCTCAAAAAGTCAGTGCACTCTCTACGACGGGTGCAAATTGGTACCCAGTGCCTACTTTTTGCAGTATGTCTGGCCCAAGTTACGTGATTCAATTGAAACGTAAAAAGTTTTTTACTAAATAGTCTGTGACGTTTGATGATGCTGTGACAAAATCTCGCTCGTGACGCTGCTAACTAAAAGTCCTAGCGACTGTCCCAGATGGCGCAAACAAATATCTGAATTATTACAGAATTCGGAAATATGTATTCTCGGGCGCAAGGTCATTTTAATGTGAGACCATAAGTTGGAACCGCTTTTATTGTTCCGCCGGTCCGGAGTGGCTTAATGAGGGCACGAGTAGCTACGAGTACGTGGGTTGTTCAGAGGTTCTCGTTCTTGTGGGGAGCTGAAAATGATTATAACTGCTAATTAATGAAACAGCATTTAACGATTTAACAAAATATACGCCTATTGGTCTTCTAGACAATATACACTAAGAAAGAAATATTAATGCAGAAATAAATGACAATGAATAAATGTTAAATTAAATTAATATTGCATCAGTGACAGTTTGCAAGATTCTATTATAAACAAAACGAAACAAAAGCGATGCATTTACAACAAATCTACGGTGATAATAATCATACAACAAAATAAAAGCGGTGCATGTGAAGCAATACAAATGTGCGGTGATGAAATAATAAAAACAATAATAATGCGGAAAGTATGTATAATAAGTTAATATTACAAGTGGCAGTAAATCCAAATACACGATATGAATAACTGGAAAAGTAGGTACGCCAGGAGTTCAATATGATGTGTAACACTGTGAGGCGCGCCAGTCTTATGTTGCCGAGTGACTACAACTAACCTTGTGGCGCACAGGTTAGAAATATACAATATAGTTGCATAGGAAATAGGTTGGTGATGGTGTAGGAATTTATTCAACATCCATGCTATAAACAGAACACTGTATGATATATAAAATCGTTCACCAAATGTATTATTATCTCGGCGACTGCCAGTTAGCTCATTGAATCGGTTTGGCTGGCTCGACTGGTCGCTCTGCAGCTAGATGCTGCTGCCCGACGTCTTGCCTTCGAGTTTTCAAAATTCCATCCAATGTGGAGCACAACACACAATTCCTCTATCGGTGTCCTTCACATGTTACAGTATAACGCAGCGCCCTATGCAGTATGTATGCAGTAGCAGGGAGAGTAGTATACATATTATTTTTATCGTGTACGGTATTCACACGTCATACATTAGATCAGATGCCGCTAGCATATTTACATATTATAACTTAGTCAGCGTACATACGCATACAACGTTTAGTGCGTTCACACCACACAGCGACAGTGAAGCACGCGACAATGGATCTCTACTACATATCTACGGCAAACAGCCGTTGTATTAACGAAAAGCCAGCTCGTATCTATTATTTACCAAACAAGAAATTGGTGTAAGTTTATTAATAGTTCAACCGAGGCTAGGGTTTCAGAGAATGGTCTATTTAATTGATTTAGTTTATTTATTATGAAGTATTACGTAATTTATAGACACTTTTAACTTCTCCGTAGCCTGCTTTATTACAACGCTAAGTTGTTTAGTATATTTTAACAACCATCAATAGGGAACGTTGTCGCTGAATTTGTAAGCAAGCAAAAAATTGGTCAAAATATTTTCATTTGAAAGACTTCAGTCTAATCAATATGAAAGTGGAGCTGGTCTCCGGGGAAGTCTGCTCGTTCGTTTACAACAGTAAAATATTTTATTGCAGAGTTTAAATGAGGCCATACAAGCTGTCTAGAGTTTAAATGAGGCCATTCAAATTAATCACCAGAAATTCCCTATCGTCTGCCATATTGCTTTTTTAAATGACAGCTTTCAAAAAGCAATTTGATGTACAGCGATCTCCCCACCTTGTGCGGTGAACGGGTATACGGTACTCTCTGAATTGCTGTTACTGTCGTCTAGTGACTATTTCCAACCTCGCGCATTAATTCGTTAGAAGCACCCACTCTATAGATAGGTAACACAGCAGGTTGCGCTGATCTTACCCTTGCCGAGTGAGTGCTACTAACCCGATGGCACGTTTATTACAAATATAGTCTTACCGGGTGCGGTGGACGGTGGATTCGTAAAACAGTGGGGGGACACTGTTGTTACTTAAGCAAATACCACTAGATTATGCTAATAGTATATACTCTAGCAGGTGTAGTAAACGGAATACTATAGACTCGTAACATAGTTGATTGCGCTGCTGTTACTGTTATCAATCATCTACCTTAAACTCACACCAGTTTTGAAGTATACACACTCGTAACACATCAGATTGCGTTGCTGTTACTGTTGTCGAGTGACTATGACTAACCTCGCGACGCACAGTCGAAAGCGTATACTCTAGTATATTCTGAAGTAGGTTGTAGGAAGAGGGTAGGAAGAAGCTATTTATTAAACCATGCATACGGTCTATCATATGGTATAACGGAGAAAGCTAATCAAAAACACATACAATATAACTAATACGATATAAGCTGTATAATGTTGCTTACCAAAACATATACCGGTAGACGAATGTAGCTGGTCGCTATTAGCTCGGTTGGTGCTGCTGCTAGGTAGCTCGAACTAGTCTCGACAGTTCTAAGACCGGAACTTAATTTAAACTACTAAAAGTGGGCCTATTTATCTGCCAAGAGCCTTGTGTATCTCTAGCTGCTTGCCACAGAATGTGTGAAAGTCGTCAAACATCATGATGTGACCCTCTACGGGTATCCATACAAAAGAGTGTGCTCGCGCTAAAACATAAATAAATTATAGTATTATTAACAATATCTAATACAAGAGGAACAAGACTTAGAAGATATAAAATTATTTCGGTGTGTACCAACAGACAGAGACAATCAGTCATCTCTGCTTTGATGCATTATTTGCAACGTACGGTTCTCCGTAGGAGCAGTATTAGCTATTCCTTTCTTACTTATGTGCCGAGATATACATACCAAAAATCCCTACTTAAATTATTTCACAGCGCACAGTGTCAAGATTCATTATCATATTTGATTACATTTATAAATCAAAATAATTGATACAAAATGATTATAAATGCGTTTTTAAATAACCTTTTATTTTAAATACAACGAAAAAAATTTAATAACGTTTTCTTATTTATTTATTACACTAAATTAATTCCCCAATTAATTTACTTATCTTAACATGTGTTTATGACATCTTTATTTTAAAGATATGATAAGAAACAGATCTCGTCACCATTTATTTATTTCTCAATACATACGGACAGAATTTCTTATACAGAATTTCTTATAACCTTATTTTATATAGCATGTCCCGAATTATTTACATTTTTCTTTTATTTTATAAGTAACTTTGTTACAATGTGTGTCGAGCTGAAACGAGACTATGTTCTTTCTGGGAGTACTCTCGTCGGAACATTGGCTCCTTCGGAATAGTATGCATTTAAAGTTCGTTGTAAATACTCTTGTTGTAATCTAGCATTTGTAATTCCATTGGTTCCACAAGTATGAATGGTTATAGTTCTAAATTTTCCACTTCAACAAGATTACTAATTGAAGTTTCATAAAAATCACTAAAATTTTTTAATTTTATCGATGATTTGCTTGAATATTTCTCTCTTTCAATACCTTTTGCCTTTAATCTGTAAACTAAAGCCTCTGATCTTTAGTCCTTCGCCTAAACATTTTAGCGTTCTGCATGGGATAAGTTAGTTTCCTCCTTGTTTGGATATTATAAATTGAAATGCATTTGAACAATTATTCGAAGAATTTCATCCTAAGGTACATTAGTTATTGATTTTATTAAATTAACTCTTAAGTTTTTCAATAAATATGCTCAACAAGAATTATCATTATTGTTTTAAGATGTTCAAACGAATATAAATTAGTTGATATGTATTACTATTATTTATAAATTTAGAGAGACTATGAAAAATATAAATTCAAACTTGATTAAACCTTCAAGTGAGCCAACACAGCTTGAGTGTATATTTATTTGCACAAACGATCGTTATTTATTTTTTTCTGGCAGGTTAATTCTATCGGCGTATCGTATTTGCTCATTCATCCTCTTGAAATAACACCTTGGGGTGTATTTTTGCGGCGAGGATGGCGTGAATAAATAAACGTTTTCTTACTGCTATCAACGCTGGTATTTATCTATCGCTTCATTGAAATCTTATTTCATCGAAATGAACTAAACGAAGAGTTTAGTTTTTAATGGCTTAAAAACTTTTTATGAAGCTTTTGTGTTTATTTCTGTATAGTATCCCTAATATTTCTAGTTTCCTAATTGTATTTGTTCCAAAACGTTCAATGCGGCAATCAATTTTTTGAAAAGTTTTTAAACGCTCCATGCATTCCCTACCACACACATTCAACTGCTAATGTGTGTACACATAAGCCAGCAGCAAACAATAACTGTACTCATCTTTCTCTGGTTATTACTGTGTTTTTATTTAATGCGTAATACGTAAGAGCCTTCATACATTTTAATCGTATTTCAGTTCTATCCTATGAACTACTTTCTTACCAGTTACGCGGTGTCACGATTTATTTACTAAATCTATTTAGAGTAACATGCTATGTCATCATTATTTTCATCATTATCATTATCACTATCTAGTACACTATTTATAAGTTTTCTCAAACCTTCCTCATTATCACCATGACATATTTTTGCCGCCATGGTGTGGCTACTAAGATCAGCGAAAAAAAAAAGGCCGGAAAAAATTATTATGTTCCTAATGATGTGAAGAAGTGCATGAGATCAGACTAGGGGAATTACTAAAAATTCCTGTAAGCTTGTCACTTTAGAATGCATACAAATGACATCTACGAGATAATTTGCGACCTGAGATCGCGTTATGCCAAAAAATCGCATGACAACCTATGAACGCCATATGATTTGAATGGGTTAACTAGTTTTCTGAAACAGGGCATTTTGTTCAAATTAAAACCGTTTGCGTAATAATGGATATATGAGGATTTAAGATTTCGTGCGATTCGACTTACATATTTATTAAATATTATGTCACTAGTATGTTATGCACTTTCATCAAGCGCATTATAAAAAAGGGAAAATATTGTTACAAAATTAATTAAGCGAAGCTTTCTAAGGTATTTCTGATTTGCGTGTTTGAAATTAATACTCCTTTAAAATGCTAACGTATTGTGTTAAAATCTTAGTGCATCTACACGATACATAATAAAGAGCTGGTGTGCGTTTGGTTTCTCTGTTGCCTTTTGTGTCTATTGTAATATTATTCAGGAATAATTAATTACTAACCTTTTCAAACTTTCAGCATGCATAATAATTAAAAATTCTATGTATTTGCAATAAAAATCAATGACTTTCGCACGTATCAAGTCTATACTACATAAAAGTCCATTGATATGAGGAAATGTTATTATTACATATAAGTTTACATACATATTATTACATACAAGTATTACATACAAACACTGCACGTTGTAAAAACTTCCAATTCTTTAAGGGATGACAAAATATTATACACTTTACTTTTTAGATGGTAGAGCAAAAGGATTTCTTTCAACTAGAATGGGTATAGCAATGAAAAAATAAAACGACACTTCAATATTTGTTGAATGTTTATTGAAGTGTCGGGATTAATTTAAATTCATACGGTATATCTCAAATTTATTATTTATTTGTAGACCATTTAATGTTCAAAACTATGAGGCAACTTTAAATAAACAATTACGGTCCAGGGCTTTTAATTAAATGGTAACACAATATAAGTAAACAATAAATGAAATGAAACTAGTAACCAGTTTAAACATTCTATTATCAATCATTAGTAATTAGTAAAATGCATGAAATAATTATTCAGGATTATCCAAGTCGAGTAAATAAAATACAGTAAATGTATCAAATAAATTTAGTTTTACTAGCTAATAATTAAAGATTTAATATGTGTACGTTCAAAGATTTATTAACAGTGGTGCCTGCATTTATTGTAAGCAGCTTGTTTCTTCGTAAAAACTATATAAGTACAGCACCATTATTTCCCATAATTACAACACAAATAAAAATCTATTGTGCAATAATCAAATCTACATTGAACTTGTTATTTCTATACATTAACAGAATTAAATATTTACTTGCATACATTATTATTTAAATGAATTATTACTGTTTGGTAGCGAGCATTTTTCTAGTCTGAATAATAAATAAGAATAAAATGGCTTACATGGTTTTCACTTAACTGACTCTACTGGTCGCATAATTTCAAGCGACAGAATTAATACGCGGACATGACGGTACGGAACTAGCTGAAAATACTCTCATTCAAAGTTCGTTTAAGTATCATCTGTTCTATGCTGTCCAAGAAATTTGAATGTAGCTCAATCGATGATGGTTACAATTGCACCTGTTTGTTTATTTGCTAGTTGTTTACATTAAATTACTACTTCTAAAAGGTAATTCGCTTGCGATTATTACCTGTTGCTCCAGTTTCGTCTACAAGAGACGAAACTTAGTTCTAGGCCTCCTGCCGCATTAAAGTTTAGTTATTTGTTACCAAAGACAATTTATCATTCACCACAATTAAATTTAATAAAATTATATCAATTTTTATCGTCTAAATTATTATTGTTATTTAATATTAGTATAGAGAACTCGCGTTATAAAAATTTAAGCAGTTAGGATTACACATTTAGTTCCAATATCAAGAACTGTAGATAAACTTACAAAAGCTTTATTTATAAGAACAATAGGAGGCCAATAAATTTTCGGAATGGTACGATTAAATGCCACACCTTCGGACATGTGTAATAGGAACATTGAGTGAGAAAAAGGCTGTTCGCAGAGGATCATTTTGTTTCGTAATGTATGAAACAGAATATGCTGTATGAAACTTCCTCTCGATGGTTATTGTCCTTTATTGGGGCTATATTATAGCCAAAGATAACACTCCTCACAGTGTTTACGGATTTACTTCAAACCAATGGAATATCAAATTTTAGACTTTTCTTTTTTGTTGCTTAATGACGTAAATGTTGCACACAATTTGTGGAACACAATCTTTGTTTATAACCCATCGCGAAGTTACCTTCATTGAAGGTTTATAATCTTCAGTAAAACGTAATAACGATTAATTACGTTTAAAGACTTATTAACAGCAGTGCCTGCATCTATTCTAAGTAGTTTGTTTTTCCGCAAACATTATTATAAATGCATCACGATTATATCATATAATTGCAACACAAATAAATATCTATTGTGCAATAATCAAATCTACATTGAACTTGTTTCTATTCTTTGAACGAATTTAAGATTTACTCTGCATACATTATTAATTAAACGATTTATTACTGATTGGTAGCGAGCATTTCTCTAGTCTGAATAATACATAAGAATGAACTGACTTACATCGTTCTCACTTAACTACCTCTACGGGTCTCATAATTTCAAGCGATATAATGAATACGCGGATATGACGGCACGGAACTAGTTGAAAATTCTAATTGGAACCTAGAAAAATAATGGCGTTCAGTCTCATATATCTTCGTGAAGAAAAAGTTGGTCTACGAGGCGTCAAAAAAGATGGGGTTGCCCGCTTTCTATGTTTCGCGACAACTAAACAGATTGCATCTCTCTTAAACTAGTCACCTGTCTATTTCTATCCTGCTTTGAATTCGAGAGAGTTATAGAAAGATCTCGGTAGTTAATTGGACTTATTGCCGACAAGCTGCTGTCCTTTAAATGCTAGAACATGGATTCTAGAAAACCGTTCGTTCAAGTTATCATCTGTTTTTTGGTCTCCGAGAGATTTGAGTGTTGGTCAATCGAGAAGGTTACAAATGCACCTGTTTCTTGGTTTGCTTGTTGTTCACATGAAATTATCACTTCTAAAGGGTAATTCGCTTGCGGTTATTGCCTGTTGCTCTAGTTTTATCTATAAGAGACAAAACTTAGTTCTAGCGCTCTCGCCGACTTAGTTTAGAAGTTTAGATATTTTTTACCGAAGACAATTTATACTTTTAACATAAAGAACATAAGTAAGCTTACAAAGACTTTATTTATAAGAACATTAGGAGGCCAATAAATTTTCTCTATGATGCGATTAAAGGCCACACCAACGGATATGTGTAGTAGGAACTTTGAGTGAGAAACAGGCTGCTTCGCAGAGAATCATTTTGTTTCCTAATGTGAGAAACAGATCATGTCAACTTCCTGTCGATGGTTATTGCGCTTTATTTGGGCTATATTCACAGTAATCTGCGATGAAACAGTGGTTCGGTTCGTGTGTGAATTCGGAGCTAGCGATGTTCGGACGTTGAATTGAACGGGAGGACTTACACGAGCGAATTGCGCGAATGTACGAGTGCTAGTTAACAAAAGCGAATTGGTTGCCCGGTGGCGTCGATTTGTTAATGACGGTGCTGCTTCGATGATGAGGACTCGAGATGAGGTGGCGAGATTAACTCATTGGCGATTAGACTCGTCGGCGAGGTGAACTCATTGGTCCGTTGATGTGGTCGGACGTTGAATTGAACGGGAGGGCTTACACGAGCGAATCATTGGCGGAATCATTGGCGACGTCGATCTAATGGCGAGGCGGTTGGTCGTGAGTTCTCCATTTGCTTCTTTGACGTTGGTCTTCTTTCGGTTTGCTAGAAGATACGGTTAATGTGAGAGGGGAGTTAGAAAATATGTAAATATGAGTAAAGACATGAAAGAAAAGAACTATTAAGGGGGTCGGAAGATTCGGCTGAAAATAGCTAGTTGCATTTAGCTGTATACCTGTTTGTTGTTTATAGAGAATTTTTGTTTTACAATATACTGATTTGGTAGAGTTTAATTTAGAAGAGGCATAATGATTTATTGTGCCGCTTGTGAAAACAAACCATTCTTTACACTGCGAGTATGCTTGCCGTCATAAGTCATGTTTGAACAAAAGAGAATTATACTAATTGAAACGTCCAACTATGTTCACTCGAAGCCAATCAAACAAAGTTCTAAATGCGTCTGTCTGAAACCAGCCTAGGCATGTTATTTTTTTATATGAAATTAGAGATTTTCGGCGTCTGGCTTGGACGGTCGCAGTTTTGCTTATTACCGGCAGTGACTAGGTTGGCCTTAGTCAAAATTACTGCTAAAATAGTTGCAAAGGGAGAATTTCCCTCAAATCAGAGACGTTCGTTTAACCTTTGCGAATGTTAAAGAATAATATTGCATAACATCCCTGCCAAGATTTTATGACTCTATACTGCTAGAATAGGATGCTCTCCAGTCAAATTCGGCATGCAAACGAACAATGAGATGTACCCTCCTTCTACCGCGGATTTTCGACAAATCACTATGGCGACACTGAGACTATGGCGACAGTTTTTATGTGGAATGTTCTCACGAACAATAGGAAAATCTGCTTAGCCTAAGGTAACGCCCATAAAGTTCACACAAGGTGTTTGTCGAAAGTACGATGTTATTGAAGTCTCGTCCAAACGAGGTTACACGAAGTTCCATAAGCCCATGAAGAGTTGTTTGGTCCAAAACTGGAGGCCGCAAAAATCATTTTCTAGACGGCGCAATGAAAATAACTAGTAGAAAATAGCTAGTGGTCTCAAAAATCTTTTTCTAGTAGGTTTTTCTAGCCAAAAGCAAAACTCTATAATACCAAATTGGGCGCGAAGAATGAGACTCCATAAAAGAGAACAAACATATTGCCCTCTCTTAATATGTACAATTTTTTGCTCCTATTCTGCACTCGATGCAACTCACAAAAAAAAGCGTAAAACGAGAGACTAGAAATCGCCTTAATCCCTTCTGACATGTCACTTGAACAAAAGACAAAGAAGAAGGCCATTCAAACGCTCGCAATATTTATCCTCCATATCGTTGCTCTGCTAACTATCTCTAACACACGTGAATCCGAAACGTTGTTGGTAGCTTCAGCGAAACGACAGTTGCTTCCAACGCCCACTCCTCCTTTGAGTTGCAGCGCATTGCAGTGTATTTTTTGCGAGCGGCTCTGACTCTTTCTATGAGCACGAAGAAAACGCATGTTGCTTGGTGGTGGTCTCGGTCTCCAATTCTATACGCAGAGTTTGCTGACTGCATGTATAAAAAACTTGTGACTACATAGTACGTATTCCCGTTGTTTGAACTATTTTTAAATAAACCAATGCTTGATTTATTTGTTAGATGATTTTTCTGATTTGTTAAATTCTTAAATTAATCGATGATGTTTGTTTATTGGTGGTTTTATTCAGTGTCGATTCTGTGGAGGATATCTGATAACAGATTTTTCCTAGTTCATGAGCGCGCAGAAATAAGAACGAAAAAAGAGAAGAACCGATCCATATGAAAACTTAATTACACGATTATTTGATTAGTGATGTAATAAAATATTGCATTATTTAGCACAGCTAAATCTCAAAACGTAGAAAGGATTTTTTTTTGTAAGATGAAGTTTTTCATCATTTAACAACATTTTGCTCTACATTAATGGATCATCACTGGAATAGACTAAAGTAAACATACGTATACCCGTGGAGTAAACACACATATATAATCCATAATAATAAATACGCAATAATCCTTTGTATATAGATTACGTACAAAACAGGACCAATTGAATTATGTTCCATTCGGGCAAATAATTTCATGCATTCAGATTATATTCAGTTTTATAATTACAATTAGATTAGAAATAACACCACATGCAACACGTATTCCTGGAAATACAAACCTTGCATAATAGATGAATGTATATATGGGAATATATCATTTGTTCTTATATACCAAACTGGCAGTGAAGTATGTACCAGTGCCGTATTAGTGATTTTCAAAAAATATAACATCCAAAGCATTAGGAATGTTTCCAAATTAAGAACGAATTTATGTTTTATTGCTTTTGTTGATTAATTTTATATAACATTCCATAATCTAAACTTGTAGTACTCTATTTTGAAGCGGAAGAATTTGAATTTTGTGATTTCAGGAACTTCGTTTCAACACCCATTTAAACAAGGGTAAAATATCTTAAAGTCAATGCCTATTCCTTTCAGAAGGATTGTTTATAGGAAGATTTTCTATTCGGGACTTCTATAGACTTTCAGCAAAACAATCGAGTATGAACTTCTATGAGCAGTCCGATTGAAATAGACTGTAACTATACCATTGCGGATTTATCCGCAATAAAAAGAATCAACTTTAAAAAGTAATCTCTTGGAAACAATATTCAATACACATCTTCGTCTTTCCTATATTATTAAAACGATACAGGAGAAAAGGCAATCTTATCAGTGTCAGATGATTACGAACATCCCGCCATCTAAGCTCAATGTACATAATAGACTTATGTTCTTATTATACATAATGTCACGTATTTTTTAGGGCGGAGGGTTGATCCCTCCGCCGTGAAATGACCGAGAGGGGACTTTTACATGGGTTAGCGTAGCAATCTCCTGCTCACAATTATAGGTTCCTGAATTCCTTTGTTATGTTATAAGATAGCACTTTAGTTTACTTTCTTCTAGCAAAGTTAGTAATTGGATAATTTATGCGAAATGATCTAATCTAATCCCTTCAGCTAGCCCAGTTAATTTAGAAGCCGAGGCCGGACCATCGCTAAGTTGGACGTGCCGTTTAGATTTAATTGAGCCTTTCGTGGCTGAGTAATTACTGGTATCGTTAATCCTTAACTATAGCCATACGTCTTAATAATTCAGGCAGCAGAAATGAAACAGTTATTAAACTTAATCAAATTGTTTTGATTGTTAAAAATGTTCACCAACATCCTAACGACATTCTCATTCATTCCCATAGGTAAAATAAAATAATCAACGCTTTGCAATTAATAAAACAGATCAACACTTGAATAAAAGTGACTTTATGATTTGTTCAGTTACATCAAAGAAATGTTAAACTAGGTAGGTACTTACAGATTTTGCCACTGTACACAAACTATTTATATATTATTTTATACTAGCGCACCATTATCTTAATTATTTATTTGTATTTGTTTTGGCTTTACCTTGAACAACAAACTTGTTACTAATTATACTCGACTTTACTTTATTCATCCAAATTATGCTCTAGTTAATTTACCTGAATTATTCCCAAAAATATTAATGCTAAGAACCGCGCTACATTAGACGAATGCATAATGAAATACTTAATAAATTCATGATCACACTTTAATTAGACATTAATTTATTTTTTATTTAATTATTATTCTAATATTATTTTATTCCGGATTATTATTTCTCTACTTAATTGGATATTATAACGTTTGGCAAACGCCCAAAATTCTGATACTGATCGCCTTCCACGATACGCATATTTTTGTCATTATTAATTTGTATCTTCGGTATTCCCCTCTTCTGGTAAAATACATTTAGTCAAATATTCCACCTAAGTGTCTATACTACTCTCAGGTTAATTACCTTTTATCGTAATTGAAGTCAATTAAATCAGATACGTTTCTGGTACCTATAGTAATAAACCCCAGTGTCCATTCATTTATTATCAATCAATTACCATTTAAATTAATTTGGTCACTTAAACACTAACGTAGCGCACTTAGCTTATTGCTATTACTGACTTTCTGATGCCCCTGACTTTCTTTAAGCCACACCTCCTAAATATTTATTTCCGATAGTTTGAACCCTATGCACCTCGGAAACACTCTAGTTCCGTCGGAACTTAATCTCTTTCTATAATGTAATTCTGAATTAATTAAGATGCTTTTAAAATGTATTCACGCTATATTTTACTTCATAAATAGAAGCTTGAATGATTCTCTAAATGTTAATTACTGCTTGTCGGACTTTCCACTAGCATACAACATGTTTACTATTAATAACTCTTCACAAGCTCTATGCGTCCAGAATTTCTTGTACCTTTTATAAGTTTCGCATTTTTTGTCCTTCTCCATCGACTATATTACGGGAAAGAGTAACGTTGTCGCTTACACACTGTCACGACCGCCTTGTGATACCACTACTAATGCGACATGCGGCATTTGTACCGTCATCGTAGACTTATAGGCGAAAACGGAAGCCGACCTACAATGGGAACAGATGCTGGACGGTGACCTGTGCCAAATCATAAAATGATTCGAACGTAGTCCGGCTGATGAGAATTATACCTATTGGACAACCAAAGGATATTTTTTGACGAGCGGAGTTCCATGTAGATATGTAGAAGATTCTCAGATCGACTGCGCCCAATTAGTTGTGCCTAAACACGATTTATCTTCGGTTCTGCAAACCTACCATGACGATCCTACGGCAGGCCACTATGGAGTGGACCGCACGTATCAGCGTATTGCAAGGCGTTTTTACTGGAAAGGGATGAGGAAAGATATCTCTCAACATGTCCTGAGTGCCAGCGTTACAAGCCATCTAACTTGAAGCCCGCCGGTTTACTCCAAACCTCCCCGAATGCGCAGCGCTACGAAACAATCTCGGTGGATTTATATGGACCCCTACCGGAATTCGCCAATGGAAAGACTTGGGTATTAATCGTTGAAGACTTAAGCTCTAAATGGATAGAACTGTTTGCTCTATCACGAGCCACAGCCGAGATTTGTGCTATTACACTAATTATTGAAATCTTCCTATGTTACGGAGTCCCTAGAAGGATCATGTCTGATAACGGAACTCAATTCGTAAGCGCCGTTATGCAGCAGGTAACTCACTGTTTGGGTATCACCCCACACTACATGCCAATGTACCATCCACAAGCCAACCCGCTGGAAGGAAAAAACCGCGACTTAAAACCGTGACGAGCCAATCTAGTAAAAGCCGAGCACACCTCGTGGGCCGAGAAGCTATCCGTGATTCGGTCGCGATGAATACCGCTAGGATTTTGACTACCGGGTATACCGGTGCGTATTTAACGTTTGGTCGTAAATTGCGTATCATCGACGACGTGTCCCGCGATTTCCTATCATCGGATCCTCCAGGCGGATTTCCAGGCCGATCCTATCAGCAAAGCAGCCAAGGGATTCAGCGTAAAGGGGCCACATCATTATATTGCAGCGTAAAGGAGCCACATCATATGAACTCGCGGATCCAGACGATGCTACCAACAGACTAGGTCTCTACCATACCTCTGCCCTAACTCCGTTCCATGGAGCCAATGAGGACATTTCGTCGCCGATCTTGCTCATCCAGAGACGAGGACGTCCTAGAAAAAGCAGTAGTACCGCTACTATTTCTGGACCCTTCGTCGAGACGCCTTTTAGTCCAGAGGGGGAGTATGTAGTGGCCCAGGGTGTCATCGTAGGCAATTTATATCACATCTACGTAAAGTTGCATACGCCTGTGGAAGAAGCCAACAACGTACCATTAAGTATAACGTAACATAGCTATCGTACAATAGAGTGCACTATCCAAAGAAGAAGCGACCCCCATAATTTTCACCCCAACATAAAGACTATTATATGTAGCTTGTATAGATGAATTAGTGCACCCTTAGTAGATCGCTTACGTATCGTCTTCATACGTATATACGCACAAAACTACGGGTAATGCGCTGCGCTCTGTTTTTTCAGACTCAGCCATAACTAGTGGATTTTGTTTCATAGACAATAGTAAGCTCTTGCGCTTGATTTACCGAGCCAATACGACTATTTAGGAAATATATCTTTTCGTTAGTTTTCTTATATTCACATAATTGTTCTTTGTGCATAATAATTAGACACGCATCTTTTATACAGTCCAGTGAAACTATAACTAACGTCTAGAACAAATAAATTTAGTGTTTCATCTTAACCATTAACACCTATAATTACTATTCTCTAATTAACCAAAAGACATTCTTGCGAGTGTCTTTCCGATTCGATTAGTTTCTCGACCAGACCGAGAATCTTTCTACGAATTTTATACCCGGAAGAGGCTAAAGCTCATTTTACAACAACTTCCGATACCCGTTGACCATTCCGAAGTTAGATACCGAGGCTGGAGGAGGATCCCGGATAGTCGAGGAAGACAATTAAGAATAATCCTGTGTCTTTTTTGTTCTATTTAAGTCATGTGATTTAAATTATCTCTGCGTTGAAGTATTAAGCAAATCAATAAATAATTGTTTAATCCAAAACGCGTTTTCATCATTTCATGTGTATGTCAGCCCCCCACCCATCGTAAATCAAGAATTCGTTGTAGCTGAATACAAGGATATAGATATATATCCTTCCTTCTATATATATTTATTTAATAAGCGCTATTCAAATAAATAATATAAGTAAATTAAAATTCTACTTCTACGAAACAATAACAAAAAAGGTTAAGTATCCGACAACACATCTTCAGCTGAATCTTTTGATTCCCAAATAATTATCACTTTCTTTGTGCTCTTATTCTCATACTATTTTCCCATTATCCGTGACATCGATGCAAGATATGGAGGATAACTCGAGAAGAAGACGTTACCTAGATAGCACCTAGCATTGGAGAGTACAAAGACATCACCGACGCCAATTTAATTACTTCGACAGAGGACAAATTCATTCCGTCAAACAAATTATTAGTCAATATCCGCAACATCATTATCCATCAAGAGAAACCATATGATCATAACGTTTCAATGCACTTCTACTCCTACGCGCATATCTACGAAAATCCTACCCCAACAGCGCATCGATAAAGTTCTACATTTGCCAATGCTCGGTTCGACATTCATCCACGTATCCAAGGTTCATTTATTTAATCAAGTCAACGTCGACAATTACAACTCCAACGCCGTTGGTACAGAAGAGAAGTTTCATACTCATAACTGAAGAAACCTAATACAATAAAATACGAAAATCATATTTGGTTCGTCCCTCTTTATTTGCTTTATTTCTAAATGGAAGAAGAGAACTGGATATCAGCCTAACAAATTTTGAATTATATTTAGAATCGACATTATTGTTAGTCATTTAAAAATCGCGCTTCGAGTCATATATTTGCAGTTATAAATACTAGAACAATAAACCAAACTATTGAAACTTGTCTTTCCTTTCTGTGTCTTTGCCTTTCTGTGTTTATCATATAAGAAATGAAGTACTTTATTATAAAAATTAGAACAAACGAATTCCTAACTCAACCCTGAATCTCATACAAGAGCAAATTATGTTACAAACAATAAAATTTAAAAAGCAGTATAGTAGTTATAAATAAATTACGCTCCTGCTTTGATTAAGTCTATTAAGTTCTGTAAAACCAGTAACAAACTATGATGAAGCTGGTAGTGGTTTTTATTCGAGGGGTATTAGTAATTATAAAGCCCAATAAATTTATTCCGATCTGAAAACATTAGAAACCAGAATATAAAATTATTTCTTTTATCAAACAAAATAATTAGATTAGTCTAATGTTAAATTTTGATCACGTTTCTCGATGTGCCAAGCATTCGCTCATTTCATATATTTCCATATAAATAATGCTATCACTTTCGTATAGGTATGGAAACAAATATCGATGCCAAAGGCGATGTTATGACTGTAAATAATTACCAACTTTCCTTTCTTTTTTTTTCAGTATTCTGTTTGCTGATATTTGCGGTTTCACAACTCTCTCGGATCAATGCACAGCGGAAGAATTGGTTAGAATACTAAACGAGTTATTCGCAAGGTAACGACTTTAAGCATATTGTTTTATCGATTTTTGATTTCGAAAGTGATTTGCATGCGAACTTACTGACATATGTTTTGTTTCTAAATGGCATTCTTTTGTTAGAAACGAAAGTAATTTGTTTTACAAAAACTTTATTTATTATCATTCCATTTCAACTCTAAAAAGGCCTGAACATATTAATATGTCCAACGTCTAAACTGGACTATGGTCGCGTGTAATCTTTTATAAACGACGTGATTTTTTTCTTCGTAAACGCATTCCAATGTTTACTGGTTTAACCCACTCAAATATAAACGGGATCGAAAATGATTTATTAATTTAATATTTTTATACTTTTATATAAATTTATTAATCATATTGAAATTAAATATGAAATATATGTCTGACGCCAGTGGACCTTGTTTAAAAAAAAATAGTTAATTATTTTGAAATTTTTTATCTCCTTTCAATTAATTGTATCTCTTAACTACAATGTTCTCTAAGTGCTTTGCGAAGGCACTTAATACTTTTTAAACAATTGCACAAGATGAAGCAATATATTTAATTAATTATTTCAATTACATTACGTTTCGATGACTAATATATTTATTACAATATAACGATTGCACAATGTTAAGCTAATCGGAATATTTCTTATTTACGTTAAAAATTTGATAAATGCATTCAGCAACATTAACTGCAATGATTTATTACTTTATGTAACACTTAAAACATTTCATCATCATCAAACAGCCGTTCGCGTCCACTGCTGGACATAGGACTCCCTTAGTGTCTGCCACCGCTTTCGGTCTTGTGCGTCCTATATCCAGTTTCCCCGGATTCTCTTAATATCGTCCGTCCATCTTGTTGGTGGTCTGCCTCTGTTTCTGTAGGCTTCGTGGTCTTCAATTGGCGTTCAATTGGTCTCCATTCCAGAATACGCTTTGACAATTTTCCATCCGTTGTTCGTGCCAAATGGCCAGCCCAGTTCCACTTCAAGGTTGCAACTCTCTCTATGACATTAGTCACACCCGTCCTATGCCGTATA
>WYDF02256920.1:0-19784 GCA_009867245.2 Adranes taylori
ATAATAATATTAAGTATAATGCGTATTATGAAGTACGTTATAACGACAGGCTAGTGGAAGTATGTACTAATGTATTTTTTCTCGTCATTATTTATATTGAATTGTAAGTTAGATGCCTTCCATAAATGTGGAAAAGCTAATGGGGTGATATAGAACCATCCCTATTGGTTAAACAAGGAAAGGCTTACTTATTTTTTATGTGCTTCAATGAGTTGAAATTTATAGGCAACATTATAATCTCACAAGAGAATCACGTGTAAGACTCCCTACAGCTGAAAAAAGTGAAGTTAGAGATAACTCAAATTTCTCATCTCTGACTAAAGTACCAAAACTTGGATAAAACCAATTCATTTCTTCATTATACTTATATCTCAAAGTTTTTTTTTGCTAAAATCTTATTTATAAATAAATATTAGTTCAGACGCTAAAATATTATTTCAAAGAGTAAAACGTAAGAAATTTCAGAGTTTCATCTTTTAAAATAAGTATAGAAAATTTTTAATTAATTTGAGATCTGTGTAACTAAAAATCATGAAAAATGTAATATTATCTTGGATGTCTCTTGCTTAAAGATAAATTTCTTAGGGAAAATAGAAATTTATCTAAAGCTTCTATAAGCTATAATAAGCGTATACATTTTTCATACTTTTTTACGATAATTATAAGTCTATTTCAAAGATTCTTTATATGCATCGAAAGATAAATGTATGAAACTCATTAAATATGTTTTCATAATTTTTAGCGTCTATGCAACATCAATTTTAAGATAAACACAAAATACATAATCAAAAAAAAAATTGTTTTCAGAGTTACTCCAAAATTTCTTCTTCCAAAAAAGTTTAAATTTTTGGAATTTTTTTGTTTTCTTGACTTTTTCCCGCCATCGTAGTTCTGTGCATAAACTATGCATTTAATATCTGAACTGAAAATGCTTGCACAATCAATGAAATTATATGTTTTTAAATCATGACCGATTTTAAACACTATTCTCTTCATATATATTATACCTATTTAATACGTACATACAGTGACCTACTTAAAATGGAAGCACCTCTGTTGAGCACATACGATCTGAAAAATTCCTAGCTCAGCTAAAGCCGGAGGAGAAGAACGAGATCACGGTGATCATCATCATCCACAACTTCTACCAAACACTATAAAAGCAGTTAATTCCACACCCAGATCAGCCGAAAAAAGGAAAACAGATAGTCTAGAATGTGGGATCCGAAGAGCGATTGATGGAGTAGAACTGAGAGCAGTGATGAACCAACTGAAAAACAGCAAAGCGCCAGGAGAGGATTGGATCACGAGCTAAATGCTTAAAATCGGTGGAGAGACACTAGAAAATGAAATGCTGGTAGTGTTGAACAAGTGGCGTCAGAAAGGTGAAATCCCAGACGCATTGAAAAACGCCGAGGTTATCCTCCTCTAGCCTAAGGCGACTGTACGAACATGGAGAGCTACAGAATCATCTGATACAAGCATTTTCTACAAGCTATTGACCAAAATTATAACTAACCGGCTTACCCAGAAATTAGATTTTTACCAGCCTATCAAACAAGCTGGATTTAGGAAAGGATTCACCACGACTGATCACATACAAACACAGCACACATTGATCGAGAAGCAATGAGTATAATATTCCTCTGCAATTGACATTTGTGGACTATCAAAACGCCTTTGACTCGATCTAATCTTGGCCGGTGCTTGAAACGATGGAGAAGGCCCGTATCGACACCAGGTATTTAAATTAAACCAGATTAAATGTATCTGCGAACACGCTACGTTATGAGTGAGAATGGAGGAGGACTGGATGAAAGGAAAAGTCAAAATCAAGAGAGCTGTCCGACAGGACGACACCATATCGCCCAAACTCTTTGGCGCTGAAGTACTTATTCAAAAAATGTCCTGGGAGCGAAAAAGTATTAATGTCAAAGTATTAATGGAGGTGGTTAAGAATCGCCTTAACCACCTCCACTTTGCTGATGATACGTTATCATCAGCAGTGATGCGGATGTACTCGAAGTAATGATGCAGGAATTAAAAGAAGACTCCTAAGCTGTAGGTCTGAAAACGAACCTACAAGAAACAAAAATTATGAGCCAGGACTACATGGAGGTTGTCATCGACTGTCGCAGCCTCGGAAGAGTGGATGAATACATATATTTAGGGCACAATATCAAAATGGGGAAGGACAACCAATCAGCAGAGATCACTAGACGTATTGGCTTGACTTGCGCTTGACTGCGGATACAAAAGGTGCATGGCACCCGGGTGACGACTTTAAGGGCGGCAAGTAATTGAGTGGAAATACTAATTGTACTTAAGTTTGGCTGTATAGACGCGCCACATGTTGCCTGACGACAATATACCTAATCACGGTTCTGCTGGTAACATTATCAACAAACAGTTGAACATCATTTAATTCTGTGATGGAAATTTGAAATCGATCGACCTTTTTATTCTTGTGTTATTTCTTAAAATATAGTAACGCCAAAAAGATGTAGATGTATTCACTTCTTGGGATTCTATTATAGAGATCTTTAAATATTTTAAATAGATAAGTTAAGGGAATTAGAGATCTGAACATTCTATCTGAACAGTTGGCACTTTCAATAGATTATTTTATTGTGAATAGATTACTTTAGACTCATGATGTGTTTTATTAATCCATGGTCCGTATTTAGCGTATTTAATTAAATTAAATCTTGAATCATTTCAATCCATGAATAGAATGTTTTGCTTTTGCTACTTTAGTGTTTTATTATTTGGTGGACTGTAATAGTACCTTTTTTATTATTTGACAAAGTTTATTAACTTCAATAATTGTAGTTGCATATAAGAGTACATTATTTGGTGATTAATAGCATATTTTGAAATCAATAGTGTTTTCTGTTAAATTGTGCTTTATAAATTCATGGGTCATATTTGCTCTGTTAAGGTTGAATCTTGGTTTTAATCAAGCAACCGAATTCATTAAAATCAAGCAACAGAATTCTGAATTCATTAAAACTCCCAAATAACCTGAAATTAATTTTGACTACGGCCTAATAAATGATAACTCTACTATTCCCGGTTGAACGGTATGTTTTGACTGAAAGTATATCTTATTTATCCGGTTACACTATAAGACACATACGTTACAATATAAGACATTTGTAGTTCTTGGTCAGACTCAGTTACATCCTCCGAGAACCTCAAGAGACAGGTATAAACACGTGTGTCTTGCCCGTTGCAACGTACTGGCTCGCAAACCGCTTTCGGGTAGCAGCGCAAACCGATTTCGAGTCCGCGAACGAGCTATAGAGCGAGTAATGTTGGAGATCATTTTGAGAGACCGAATTCAGAACGAGAAAATCAGAAGGAGAACGGCCGTCACAGATGTGGTGAAACGAGTGGCAACCTTGAAATGGCAGTGAGCGGGTCGCGTGGCGAGAGATAATCTTAAATGGACCAAGACACCTTGATGCAATGGAGACCATGGTAGTTAAAAAGGAGCCGATGTCAACAACAGACAAAGTGACAAGAAGACATCTAGTGCCACGCGGGGAAAAACTTGATAATGACTGCGACGTAGAAACAAATGGATGTCCAGGAGTGGATGCCTACAGACTGAAGAAGAAGAAGAAAACCGGTAGTAGTAACAGGATTACAACTAGTATCGCACACTGTCTAAAAAACTTAATATCACTGAATCTAGATAACATTTTTGCTCTTGGATGTAGCTCCACCACTGCAAATAAGGAGTCAAAGAATAGTCTTCTCATGTTGATTAAAACTTCCTTGATGAAACTTACACAGTGCTACGTACGTTTATTCCATGCTAATGAGTTGCGGCTTCAACATCTCATCCAGCAAGTAGATGGCAAAATTAAAAACCTTTAGAGGAGTTATACGAAAGCTTCTAAATAAATTTGAGTATGTCAATCGAGGAACTTAGTACGGGCCAGAAACGTTTGTATCAGATATACCAAGTGTTTCCTAACACATTGAATTAGAAGAAACGCAACCGGGTAGGGTATCACAAATTTTGAAAACGACACTGGATAAATAATCGGCATAAAAATTTCTAATAGATTATAAAATCTGGTAACCAGGGCGTGCCAAGTGCGGATACAAAAGGTGCATGGCACCCGGGTGACGACTTTAAGGGCGGCAAGTAATTGAGTGGAAATACTAATTGTACTTAAGTTTGGCTGTATAGACGCGCCACATGTTGCCTGACGACAATATACCTAATCACGGTTCTGCTGGTAACATTATCAACAAACAGTTGAACATCATTTAATTCTGTGATGGAAATTTGAAATCGATCGACCTTTTTATTCTTGTGTTATTTCTTAAAATATAGTAACGCCAAAAAGATGTAGATGTATTCACTTCTTGGGATTCTATTATAGAGATCTTTAAATATTTTAAATAGATAAGTTAAGGGAATTAGAGATCTGAACATTCTATCTGAACAGTTGGCACTTTCAATAGATTATTTTATTGTGAATAGATTACTTTAGACTCATGATGTGTTTTATTAATCCATGGTCCGTATTTAGCGTATTTAATTAAATTAAATCTTGAATCATTTCAATCCATGAATAGAATGTTTTGCTTTTGCTACTTTAGTGTTTTATTATTTGGTGGACTGTAATAGTACCTTTTTTATTATTTGACAAAGTTTATTAACTTCAATAATTGTAGTTGCATATAAGAGTACATTATTTGGTGATTAATAGCATATTTTGAAATCAATAGTGTTTTCTGTTAAATTGTGCTTTATAAATTCATGGGTCATATTTGCTCTGTTAAGGTTGAATCTTGGTTTTAATCAAGCAACCGAATTCATTAAAATCAAGCAACAGAATTCTGAATTCATTAAAACTCCCAAATAACCTGAAATTAATTTTGACTACGGCCTAATAAATGATAACTCTACTATTCCCGGTTGAACGGTATGTTTTGACTGAAAGTATATCTTATTTATTCGGTTACACTATAAGACACATACGTTACAATATAAGACATTTGTAGTTCTTAATTGTATTACAAGTTAATGAGGTTCAAGATAGTAATTAAACCAATTACAATTAAAAAAGGTGGTATGATGTTTTAAGAAGTTAAAATTCTTATTAAATCGTACAATGGCATTTGTTTAGTATTTGGGCTTAATCCCACTTTCGCAGTTCATTAATCGTCACTGCAATTCAGAAATACTTTTATATATTGTTGCAATAGTTGTAGTAGTTGTATATTTAAAAAAAATATAACACGAGAACTAGTGTTCCCTGTAAATTGCCTGCTCATGAATTCCTCGGGCCCCATATTTAACTACGCCGCGGGCGGATCTGTTGACCGCTTTACCGTAGCCTGCGGCCGCTCTTGAGCCACAACTTTTGAATTTGCCTACGCACGCATTTGTCAACTCATGAATCCCCCATAGTTGACATTGCACATAGTTGGCTACTGTGGGTTTTGGTAGTGGGAAATTATGACAATGGGGACAATATTATGATGGAGATAACACTAGTTCATAAAATTGGGCGAAATTAGTTTAGGGATTACCAAATAAACTACGAAAATACTAAAAAAAAAAATCTTCACAGTCTGATGAACAAATTAAAATCGGGAAACACGACCAATTATTTACTAAACCGCAGACTAATTGTGGACGAAATAGGAAGATGATTGACTAAACCAATCCACACATGTACCAAGAACATTATTTGTCAGTTTACAAACAACCTCTAGTTATGGTACCAACCAATACCAAATAAACAAACTCCTCAAACCAGAACGGTAATACAATTGTTTTGTCGTCGTCATTTGGGTCTGACAAAATAAAAGAGTATTATCATCGTTGATTGAGTTCTGTATTATGTATTCATTTATTCACTGATCCATTATTAGTCTGCCGTCTGCCGTCCATAATAAGTCTGCCGGTAAATAACTGGAGGTGTTTCTAAATCTATCCACTACTTTCTTCAGCCTTTCTCAAGACTGTTAAGAAACTTTTTATGGTGCTCGTTACTTATTTGGTTATCTCTCAAATAGATTTCACCTAAAATGGTGAATTAATACTGCCTCCATCATCATAACTTACATTAGCTCAATGTATATAGTTTCCCATAAAATAAAGTCTGTACGTCTGAATATGGCCCGAAGAGTTTAAAACTATAGTTCCAATGCAACTATTGTTTTATTAACGGTAAATACCGAAGTAAATATTTTTGCAGCTGATCAATAAAAAAGGAATTTTTAAGATCTTCTTAATAATATGCGTTCTATAACCGTGCTTCCATTATAAGCGGATCACACTGTGCATGAGTACCTAAATAGTGAAACAAACATAATGTTTTAATAGTTTTGTTTTATCTGAATTCCTACGATTAATAATAGCTCTTGTAGTACTATTTTTGTAATGTGAAATGTGATATTTTATAATAATAACTATCTGTATTTACAGCTACATGCGCCAAAAAAAAACCGCCTAAAATTATTCGTTATGGCTGTAACTGTAATTCAAGCAATGAAACAAATTAGCTAATATCATTTAGTAACAATCTAAGATATTTTATAAATATCCTCGCTTTCGGGAACTTCTTTATGCATATGATGGTGATGATGATGTCCATTTTGATGGATACAAGATTCTCCTCGTTTATCAATTACTTTTTGTACTAATTCTTTGGACGGACTTTTTAGGTCATAGGCCCATCCGATTTTTGCGAAGAAATTCAGCAAAATCAATGTTGTATTAAGCTTTCCAAATTCTGATGCCTTGTAGTCCCATGGAAAGGTGTGATGATAGTTATGCCAACCTTCTCCCATTGCCATTACTGACACGAAGAGATTTTCACGTGGATTAATGGTTCTAAAAATAATAATATTGCAATAAATTATTTTTAATTATATATTATCGAGTTTATGGATTGTCAAGGTCAAAATGTTTACCAAGTAGCACTCATATTCTGACACATACACCATAGGCGTATTTAGCTTTTGATTTCGGCAAAAGGTTAAATACTGATTTTTTATTTAAAATTTTGGCGACCGATGGTGGGGGGGGGGAATTTTTTTCGTGAGTTTATATAGTTCATATAGTAATATGGAACAAAATTTCGGCATTCTAAATACGCCAAGTACATGCTCATTATATTATCACGAGTCATTCTAATTTTGTTCTATGGTACATAGTTTTGTGCGCTTGATATTTGTAAGTCATTTAAATAATTCAAGATGGCTAGATTATTTGAAATGTTTAATGGTTTAAGCATTTTGTGTGCTAGACGAACTAGTTGCAAGTGCAAATGTTAATTTATTCATGAAATAAAATATAATTGCAAACAATTTAATCATCTTACATATCGGTTGAATAGAATTTCACCATGGCAACCGAATGGTAGCGTTATTTCTTCCATCGGAAAAAAAAACAAGTTCGCTGACGTCAATAACGACTTATAAGTAGCAAAGGGGATTGTCGCTGATTGCTGATAATCAATTAGCACAGCGTAAGGTTATCAGTGAGAAAAGATCTGATTGATAGTAAACCAATAGTTAGTGAAAGCGTACCGTATGATACTATACAAGTGAGGGTGAAGAAAGAAGATCTGATTGGACGTGAATCCATTATGGTCGAAAGTAATTAGTAAAGTAGTGTTAATAGGTAATAAGGGAGAATACATTAAATTATAGCACTTTATTAGAGGTAGTAATTTATTAGTGGAGAAACTAAGTCAGTAATAAAAAAAATTCTTTCATTGCAATAGCCTTGACTAAGAGGGACGATTTGTTGTTGATAGGGTTGCGTAGAGTTTATTTTGTATTTATGGTACGAGAAGGTCCCGTAGTATAGGCGAGAAAGGAGACTAAACGCGGTTCAGTCATCTAAGTCGTTAACTACGCATGTGCTGTAGAAAGAGGCTACTGATGATGGCTGCACCTAATGCTAGAAATGCGCATCTGTTTGTCTGGCTTTTTTAAGCTATTTGTGTGTTCTACACGTCATCACTAAAAATGGATTAAAAAGGTGCTTTAACAATTCATTTACTCATCTAATTATTGATTTATTTTTAATTATATATTATCGAGTTAATTTGTCAAAGCCAAAAGGTTTTCCAAGTAGCACATATATTCTGAGTATTTCTAACTTTCTACAAGTAATATTCCAAGATCATTCATAGCATGTGATTGCCATATTCTTCAATGTTCTGTGAACATCTGTTATACCATAGGCGTATTTAGCTTTTTATTTCGGCAAAAGCTTTAATTTTGTGTTTCGATTAAAAACCTTGGCAACCGAGGGAGGGGAAATTTTGATTTCGAGAGGGGCTTATATAGTTACTATAGTAAAATTGGACAATCCAAAATTTCGGAATTTCTAAATACGTCAAGTATATGGTCATTATATTGTCACGAGGCAATTTTGTTCAACGGTATATAGTTTTGTGCTCTTGTTACTTGTAATTTATTTAAATAATTCAGGATGGCTAGATTCTTTGAAATGTTTTGTGGTAGCATTATTTCTTCCGTCGGAAAAAAAAAACAAGTTCGACATTAATTATACAAATTATAATAATTAGCAAAGTAGGGTTAATAGATAATTAGGTGATAATACATTAAATTATAGCAATTTACTAGAAGTAGGGAAAAAGTAGTGAGAAGTAAGGATAGTAACTCTGGAAGGAAATTTTGAGAGGTCGAAGTGGGAAACAAAGTCAGTAAAAAGAAATTTTAAATGGCAGAATGAATCCTTGTCATCCAGTGGATTCCAAATAGGATCATAAATTAAATAACATTAAATCATAATTAGTTACACATAAAATCATGACTAATTGTGAAATATCATCGATAGTTATAGTAGTGTACAGTGTCCGATAATAATTAAATAGTTCGCTTAAGTTAGAATTCTTTCAATTGAGTAAATAAAATTGATTATGTAACCAGTTTATTTATTGAGATAAATTAAAATAATTTGAAGTGAATTAAAAAGATAACATTATGTAAATTCTAAAATAAGTTTGTAATGGTAGGAATGACATAAACTGTAAGTAAAATAATTTTTATATATAATTTGGGAATTTATATGTTTATTAATCTATTTGCAGGTACAAATATTTTCTTTTATTATTTTGATGAGGCGTTATTTATTTTGTTTGTATGCACAAATTATATATATTTTTCGTATGTACGCATTTCTTAAATCATCCTTAATACATTTGGTAAGATTATGCAACTCTTTTATTGCAATAGCCATGACTAAGAGAGACGATGGTTGTTGATAGGGTTGAGCAGAGTTTAGTTAAATGTATATTTGATCTAGTAGAATTAAATAAGAAAAGTACTCGTATCTCGACCAATGGGAAAGTCTAGTGTTTTATTCTAAAGTGACGGGAATCTAGGGATTATAACAAAGATTCCTAGTAGGTAAATTTGAGTGGGTATTAAAGTAAATCGCATTTTGTAGATATGGTAGGGTAGGAGAGA
This sequence comes from Adranes taylori, assembly GCA_009867245.2. NCBI lineage: Eukaryota > Metazoa > Arthropoda > Insecta > Coleoptera > Staphylinidae > Adranes > Adranes taylori. The sequence goes on from WYDF02256920.1 coordinate 9,478, forward strand.
ATCGCTGCGTACCCCATTAAAAGGATTCTATCTTGCCAATCACGTTGGCAGCTAAAAGCATCCTCCCTAAAATAAACGTGACAATATTTTTATGCTTGCTCGCATATGTAATTCTAAGGGCCATAGTCTAGTTGCTAAAATATTTCTACTATGTTTTTCATCTCTCTAATAGTCTTATTGTAAGGCAATATTTCCGAAAAGTGTTATATTCGTACCAAATAAATAAATGATAAATAGACATTTATTGGCATAATATAAATAACATATTTGGCATATATACATAATTAACTACATTAATCTCAAACGATTTTCTTCATATTAAATTTAACTCAATCATTTATCTCTTTTGGGAGAAGGGAAGTCTCTTTCCCTAGTCTCCACATAAATCATACCTCCATCCCTTCACTTTTCCATTCTCTCCCCCTTACCACCATTCCTAATCACACATCCCTTTTTTCTAACTTCCCCCATTGCCGCTTTTCATCAAACTCACCCCCTGTTACATTTCTACCCTTCTGCCTTTCATTTATTACTTGCCTAACACAATTGTATACTCCTTACACACATCCCCCAACATTTCCATATTCTTCCTTGCCTATCACCTCTTTGTTTTCACTCCCCTCGCCTGATATCCCTTCCTATTTCTATTTTAGCTACTCCATTCTCACTCCATTCAATCCCCTCGTACTCATTCACCCAAAGGTTCCACTTTTCTTTTTTCTTTCCACATATTCTACACAATCTAACTTCCCCTTTCATCCTACTTATTTCCAACCTCCCCCTTTCCACATCTGAACCTTGCAATCGTTCTTTTTTCTTCCATGCATAGCCTAGATTGCTAAATACTTAGCCATTGCCTCCTCATCCATAATCCACATATACTTACTTTTTTCACCAACTTTCATTTATTATTCCATATCTCTCTTGTCTTCCCACATTCCTCATCCTTTCAATGATCTCACTCACCACATCACCACCTCCAATCATCCTCTTAAACCATCTATCTGTCGACCATCCAATCCTCCTATTCAGCTTTTTTCTACACTTAATCCATACATTCACACATCCATCTCCTTCATTCTGCATTATCGCAATGTACACTTCTTCAACCAAGCTAGTCCCTTCATCCTTCCATACCTTCTCCTCAAACTTCACCATTCTTTTCACTCCACTTATCCAACATTTATATTTTCCAATCTCCTGCTTTACTATCTCATTCCTAGTATTCCTATCCAATCCCAGCATCATTTTTACACATCCAAACTGCACTTTCTCCATCCTCTCTCTTTTGTCAGCCGTCCATACCTTAGCTCCATACATTTTGTTAAAATTACACATCTGGTTTAGTCCAAAAGCATTGCTTAAGAGTGACGATTTGCTACTTATCGGATTGCGCACAGTTTACTTAAATTTGCATTGCTCTATTTGGTCTATGTATAATCTTCAACCTCATTCTCACTGATAGCCCAAATTTTCTCAACCATATCATTCTCCATCTCTCTATACCTTCTCTTGCCGTCTTCGTTCCTTACTTGAACCATTTTGTGCCAATAAGAAACCTAAATATTTATATTCTTTACTTTTTCAATCCTCTGTCCCCTAGTCTTTTCCACATTTACTTCCAATCCCCTTCTATCCATATATCCCTTCAGTCTCCCAATCATTTCTTTCATCACTTTTTCTATCGCTCACCATACATACTATATCATCCGCATATGTAAGAGACCACACCTTCACACATCTAATCTTCAGCCCCCAACTTACCTTCCAAATCTGACAAAGAAATGTTTAATAGACAGTTAGTGGGCAACTCTGTCTCACATTCTGTTTGGTCTCAAACCATTCCGATGTCCTTTCATTCGCTCTAGCCCTTACTTTCGTACCCTCATACAATCCCATCATCGTCCTTATCATTGATCTCGATATTCATACATTCTCCATTCTTTCCCATATCTTCAGTCGCACAATTTCAGGTCTATAATTTTTGTAATTTTCGTATCATAAATGATTTGTTTCAACTTGTTTCTCAATTTCATCAACCTTTACTGTTATTAAAGATCCTCGTGCTAAAAACATTATTAAAGAATGCCCATATTGAAAAGCATTTAAAAGAAATTAAATGTGCTTACATGTCATAAGGTTTGTTTCCATAAAGATGTGCTACACTATTAACTAACCAAGTACAATGTAGGGAAATCACGTATCTTCCCAGACATTGAGATGTAAATGTATACCAGGCACTTTCATTCCATAAATATACGGGTAATAATGTAGGTAGAAGGAAACAGAACAGCAATTTGAATATTGAGAAATATCTGAAATAGAAAAAAAAAAATTATAAATCTTACATTTTGACCCCTTGACCCCTTTTTTAAAACAGGTGGCTTCGAGAGTTCTGAAAAAACTTGCTAAAACTTTCTGTCTAATCTTGTTATCTAAATTAAGGTTTTCTTAATTTTATCTCTCGTCATCCTTACTTTTGTTTTATCTATTGAAGACGAGATAAATATCATCAAAGAAATAGTGCAATGATTTTTTTTAGATACTCGCTATAGGGTCTCAGATATTCCAATAAAGCTGTTCACAAATTCCAACATATATCAACAAAATTTTTGTAATAAATGCAATAAATCAAGTAAAATTAAAATGCAATATTTATAAATAAGAATTTACTTGTGATGGAATTTGATAAGTGGATCATCCAATATATCACTCATATCAATCTGTTTGCCTTTACTTAAAACTTCTGGGTGCTTTCTCATATATAACCATCCCATATGGGAGAAAAAGAAACCTCTATTAGAATTGTGTGGATCAGCATCAGTTTCAGAATATTTATGATGTACCCGATGATCTCGAACCCAATCAAATATTGTATTCTAAAAATATACAAATATTATTAATAGTTATAGAATAATTACCGATATTATATCTATTATGAATGTAGTCGCAATTATAAATAAATTAGATATTTAAATTTTAAAATGTCATATGAAGTGAGATAACAAATACTAACTTGTCCAGCTGCTGAATAACATATAATGAGGATAATTTGTAGAGGAAGTTTAGCTTTGTACGTTCTATGAGTCCATAATCTATGGGCTCCGCCGGTTACACCAAAACCAGCGATTCCACCCATTACAAAACCTTGAAAACATGAATTACATACATAACATTATTATTTATTATTGTGCATTTATTAATAAACACAATTTAATTTACTTGAATTAAAATTAATTGATTTCGGAGATCAAGTTTCCTGATTAATTCAATTTTAAAAAATTTGGGGTTAAGGAGGTATCGATACGTACACATGTTCGACAGGTCTAAAATAAAAAGAGCAAATAGGAGCTGTCCAATAGAGCCTATGAATACTGAAACGGATAATAAAAATCTATTAACTTCTGGCGGTCAGAGAAAACTGTCTGGTTACCAGTGCAAAAACAGAAGGCTGGAAACGGAAGCCAAAAGGCAACTACAAGTTAGCGCTTCAAAAAATTATATCCAGAGTTATACCAAAATAACTGACGACTCTGAGAATCCAACATCAAGTCTGGTTGCAAAAGAAAATACGGAAATGTTAGAGCATGATGATGGCAAACAAATGGATGAAGTTTCTAAATCAACTGGATCTGATGACAGTCTAATTCTACCATCACCAGATGAAAGCATTGAAAACATTAACAAGGCACAACTTATAAACCCAATCAATTTAGAAATTTCAAGTTCAAAAATGTATGAGCTATAAAGTCGTTCCACTCTTTTGATATTAAATGAGATTGAGGTCGTTAGCGTATATAATTAAAATTCACAATTTACTTACCCCAAATTATTAGTCGGATTTTGTAAAAGTAGGGAAATGACACGAACGCGTAAATTGCGAATATATGAAATATTGTTATTGCTATTGCATTAAACCAAATGATATTGGTTTGGTACTCGCCAAAAATACATTTGTAGCCTTTCAGGGCCGTACTTGTCTGCTGCTGATCATTGTGCACACTTTTCTGCTTTTGATTACTATGCATTTGTTTGTCTGGTCCATGTGTTAATTCTTTCGAGGTTTCCTCTTCAACAGTTGTGGTGATAGTTGTCGTACAAGGTGGCATTTTGTAAATAATGTTTCAACTCTTCTTTCCGACACTATTTCTGCAACATAAAAATATTGATTTAGTTATACATTATAATTAGCATAAAATGAATATTAAGACTGGCTACAATTTATTGGTAACCTTGTACAGATTACTGGAGGGGAAGGAAGTGTTTACAAGAATACAGAGCACAGTAAATATAAAAAAGTCACAAAGAATAGGATGGTTAGAAGGGAAAAAAACAATGAGACCAGTACTTCTAAAATTAGAAAAATTGGAGGATAGAATGAAGCTTATGGCAAGAAAAAATTATTTTAAGGTACTGGCATATAACTTTTAGAATAAGAGATGATGCAATGGAGAAGAGGAGAGGCAATAAAACACTGAGGCTCGGTTACATGAAGGTGTAAATGGGTGATCAAATGTGGACGTGGAGTGGTAATAATAAAATGTTGGACACGAGTAAATATGGAAGAGAGGGAGGTAGAAGAGGAACTGATATGGAGTAGGAGTGGCAGATCAAAAGAAGGAAAGGACAGTTTATGTTACGGAAAATGCAGTAATACGCAGGAGAGTAACAATGGAGTTAAATAGGTTGGAGAAAGAGGAAACTCGTAATAAAAATGAAGGAATAAGGAATTTGTGTAGATGTGGAATGATATGTAACAAACATAATAAATAAGTTCGAGATAGGGTTAAGGAATTCAAGATAATAGGCAGGGTTAGGGATAAATTTAATGCATAAGGAATTTACGGAATATGCAAGTTTAATATAATAGGGCTGGTAGAAACTTGGGTGGAAGGGGATAGATGGAATGAAATGAGGGATTTGCTACCTTGACGGGTATTATAGACGTAGGACAAACGGTGAGGGATGTAGAAGTACGGGAGAGACATGAAAGAATAAGAATAAGTCGATACAATAGGAAATATGAATATGTATGTTTGAATGGTTGATACTTGAAAGTATTTTATCAGAAGAGGATAATATCGAGGTTTAGATGTGGAAGCAAAGAAATGGAAAATAAATATTGGATGAATGATAGGGAACGAAGTTGTAGAATATGTGGAAAGAAGGAAGAACGTGGGAGCATTGGGTGTATGCATGCGAAGAAATGTTGTGGCTGGATGAACAAAGCATGATAGCGGGTAATTGGAGGGTGCACATTGGGCACGGAATAAAGGACACATGAATAATAGAAAAAATAATGTGTGATATTAATAAGAGGACGATGTGAATGCGAAGAATGCTGGTGGTAAGTTTATGTAGTGGAAAGGATGGAGCGATGCAATGTGGATTGAATGTAAATAAAATCTCGAAATGAGAGGTCAATGAGGGGATGCGGGGAATTGTAAATAAGTTGGAAACAGAATGCCGGGGTGAGGATGTACGGAAGAGGGTTTTGTTAGTGTTTGTGACACATAGGGATGTGAAAAGAAGGCAGAAAGAGAAAAGAATGAAAAGAAATGGAAAAAAGAGAAAGAGAAAAAAAGGGAAGAAAGGCTACGTGGACACAATGCGAGAATGAATGAAAATGGATTCATTGGCCATTTATAAGAAGAACAAAATGAAAAGCGACATATTCGATGACGAAGAGAGTGTCAGAGATAGAAGGGATAAAACATAGCCCAAAAGTACCTGCCGAAATTTGGAATAAAGACTTTGCTATTAAACAATTCAACCAGTAATTAAAATGTTATAAATATTCACCTGCAGTTTTAGAAGTAAAATCGACACAACTGGTAACGTCAAAGACATATGAAACAAATAGTTGATTTCAGTACATGACATTAACTGAAAGTGAAAATAAGGTACACAGCATTTATATAATGCTGTGTACTTCTTTATTAATACTTTTTAAATTAGTACATAGCATTGTATCTTGTTTTCATTGAATTAATTAGGTGAAGGCCAAAGGGCTCGAAAATATAAATTTAAAACGTTACCAATACAAAAGAATTTTTTTGTACAAATAAGTTTGACTGATAATTGTGTATTTTAATTGTATTTTAATAAGATGCAATAGAAACAGTAACTGTGACTGCTCAGTGACCTTTTTGTTTAAAATCATACAAACGTAGAGAATAAATATCAAAAATAATATTAGTTATTCTAGTAGAGCTGAGGCTTTCAAAAATAGTTTCTATCAAAGATGGAGCGGAGTATTTTTCGAAACACATATTTATTGCAGCAAAAATTGTAGAGCACAAATTTACTGAAGCAAGCGACAAAAATTTTGTAAGATTACAACATACGAGGTATGACCAAGTAATACGAAATTTTTTAATTTTGCGGGTTGTAGAAGTCCAACTGACAATATTTTATTGTTGTTTTATTGGTATATATTTCCTTAAACGGATGTTGGTTGTTTAGTTTATTGCTAGCTGTCAATAAGGTTACTTAATTTTAGTAGGTAACTAATTTCAGCTATCACAACAAATGTATTAAAAAACGATTGTACTAGATGTATGACGTCATTTCACCTAATATTTATAAAGGGGCATCTTCTTATAGTAGCATAGGACGCAACGTTTAGAAAGCCACGTCCTTCCTCGCTACGCAACAAGCCGGGCATATGAAAGAATAAAAAATTTGTATTATGAATATTAACCTTTTATGCAACTCACATTACATATAGATAGATGAAATGGGTAAGTGACGATTTGTATCAGTTGATGATATATAGGTATTACAACACCTTATTGAGAAGAAGTATGTGAGATAAGGCAACATTGATAGATCTAATAGATATTATACAATGAAGACGGACAATTTCGCCATTGGAACCCTTAGACACGTTCTTTCTCGTTGATGCGAAAATGTCCACACAGCCAATATAAGTCGAATGTAAAGTGATTCTGGTCTTTACTGATACAAATCGTAACTTACCCATTTCATCTACCTATATGTAATGTGAGTTGCATTCAATAAGTTAATATTCATAGTACAAATTTTGTTTCTGAGTTTCTGAGACTCAGAGTATCAGAAACTGATCTATATCATCACCATTCCATTGTTATAGAATTTGATATTACCTTTAATAAAAAAAAACGGTGAGAGTTATATAAGATGGCTAACAAATAGGGCTAACTGATTCTAAGATTGATTAAAAGGGGCAATCCAAATGGATCGAGAGGAACGTAAGATTATTAGCGCCAGTCAATTTGTATAGAAGTACTATTCTAACAGAGATCTATCAGAAATTGTAAACTCAGCAGAAAGAAAAGGAAGGACAGTAATTGGCCCATCACTAGATGTCAAGAAAGTGTAGAAAGACAAGATGTTGTTTGTGAAGGTTCCAGTAAACTCAATCAAACTAATAAAATACTTTCTGAAAAACAGAATCTTTGAAAATGAAAACAGAAAAATGAAAATGAATAAGCTCTATTGTATCGTAAAGTACAGCTCAGGACCACCGTTGAAAAGTCGTCAAAAGCTAGTCAAGAGTGCTTAGATACTATCACTCAGGTATGGTTACGAGTTACGGGGAAAAGACGCCGAGGCAGTAAAGGAAGAAGTTAACAGAGCTGAACATATTATACTGAGAAAATCTGTAAATGCTTCATGGTTCGTAATGTACAAAGAAATTAGAGAGGAACTATATGCTGAAAACCTACAAGAACAAGGGAGAAAAACGAGATCATGTATATTAACAAGATTCAAAAATCACACAGGTGTGGAAGTGCAGCAACGAGGAATAAAAATAGAAGCATGATCACACAACCAAATAAGGAAAAGGTTAATGTAAGCTAAAAACAAATTCTGGAAAGAAAGCCTCCTAGTCCCCAGAAACAGAAATGTTTACTATTCATAGACACAATTTACTCTGAAAAATAGGAAGTAAGGAAAAAAAGTCTAAGATTGAGCCATTAACACATACTCTTTCTGCTGCCAACTGGTAACTTGTTAACCCTGCTAATTGCCCGTCAGTTACGTTAACAGAGTTCTATAAAATATTCTTAGCTCTTTTTAAATTACATTTTCCTCTGCAGCGTACAATTTTCAGTGCTTCTCAAAAGCAACGCGTTTCTAAGCGTAATTTACATTTGTCTGATTTAAGAGAGAAAGTTTTACAAGCTAAATCACACTTTCCCAGTGTTTAAACAACATTTTGTTTATTATAATAATGTATATCAAAGTGAAGTGAAATTTTCTCAAATTCAAAAAATGATGATCTTGTTTTCAATTCATTAAATTGAGGTAAAACTGCCTGGTCAATTTTAATAAATTTACAAGGCAAATCATCCACTGATAATATAAAATTTCGAGGATGACTCTCCTCTCGAAACTGAAGAAGCAGGTAATATTTTAAGTGGTCCATGTTGTACTTAGCAAATCTCTAATTTCTTTGTCAGGATGCGTTTTGAAAGGACATTTCTGTGGACACTTCTCTAACGTGTTTCACTGATGGGATACGTCGTCCTTTGGATAGAAAGCTAACTACTATTTGTTTGTTTGTTCACCTCTCCAAAGCTTTCGATTGTGTGAACCATGAATTGTTATTGAAAAAACTTCATTGTTATTGCAACAGAGATGTTGCTGTTAAATGGTTTGCCTCATATCTGAAGGATAGCTGAGTCAAAAAGTGATATGTAAGACCAACGGTAATATTCTTTCTTCAGATTCAGAGTACTGCACATTAAATGAAGGAGTGGCTCAAGACACTAACTTAGGCTCCATACTTTTTATTATTTTCATTAGTGACCTTCAAACATTTATTTCATCACACTCCAATATTACCACAATCGAAACCTATGCTGATGACTCTAACTGAAAGGTAGTAATTTTCCTCTTGCGTGTAACGAAATCTGTATGATGTATAAAACAATCATAGAATGGGCAAAAGTTAACTGTCTACTATTGTATGAAGAAATTTTCAACTGATCGTGCCTGTACAACCTATCAATTTAAATTAAATTCTGTTCATTTGAAAAGAGTTTCGCAGGCCGCGGTAATTAGGGCCGTAATACGGGAACATGGAATACGAGAATATGGGAATATGGGAATAGGGGAATACGGGAATACGTAATATGGGAATACGGGAACACATATTCTTGAAATGTTGTTAGTCATAGCGCTGGTTGTGGCAATTAGGCCATGTCGCTGGCCGCGGCAACGCCGTGATCATTTGCTGTCAGACTCAGGTTTATTTCATATCAGACTGAGCCACAGCGAAGCGTAGCCGGATTTAGCTAGTCTATATATATATATAAAGGATGTATGTATGTTACATATGGGCTTCTAAACCTCTCAACCGATTTCGATCAAATTTTGAGGAAACCTTTAACATAGCATATCGCGTAATTCTGTGAAGATCGGGAATATGGGATCACGGGAATAAGGAAAAAAATATGGATTTTTAAACCACTCAACCGATTTCGATAAAATATTCAGGAAAACTTTAACATAGTATAGCGAGTGATCCTGAGAAGTTTGGTGTAGCTCGGGAATACGAGAACACGAATTCGCGAATATTTATTCTTGAAATTTTTATCCAACGTTGAATTCCAATACGCGTGTGTTTTTATATACTTAAAGAGGGAACACAGAAACACGGAAATACGGGAATACATATTCTTTAAATTTTGCTAGGTACATCGATAGTCGCGGCAATTAGCCCATATCGCCGGCTATGTCGCATTTGATATCAGACTCAGGTCCATTTCATATCAGACTGAGCCACAGCGAAACGTGGCCGGATTTAGCTAAACTTATATATTAACTTCCCTATTTTTGTTTCGCAAAACTCGAAAACTACTTGACCGACTTGAAATTTTGACACAACGTTATAACCAGATAAGAAGAATATATATTAAAAATGCGAGAAAACGGGAATATCGGAACACGAAAATACGGGAACTCATATTCTTGAAATTTTGACACCATGTTGCATTCGAATATGCGCGTATTTTTATATACTTAATTCAGAAACACGGCAATAACGGAACAAAAATTCTTTAAATTTTTACACAAAGTTCCATTCGAAAACACGCGTGTTTGTGTATACATAATGTGGGAAAACGGGAGTATGGAAACACGGGAATACGGAACAAGGGAATAAGGGAACACATATTTTTAAAATTTTATTAGGCTTTGTAGCTGGTAGAGGAAAAGCCCCAGCTGTAATGCGAGAACACGGAGATCAAATCAGATCAAATCAGATCAAATCAGATCAAATCAGATCAAATCAGATCAAATCAGATCAAATCAGATCA